>PNEQ01067538.1:0-20304 GCA_003012365.1 Medauroidea extradentata | reverse complement strand
TGTTTTTTAGTGTGACTTAATTTTTTATCTGTAAATTTATTTGTGAACATAGTGCATAAATGCGACGTTAATAAAAAATAAAATGGAATAATAGTGCGTCGGCCGACGTGCAAGAGACACGTAAAGTTTTGTGACTGACTGTACTTCCTCGAAGTGTTATCAGTGGCACGTCCGCAGATTAGCTTGTCACCACAGCAGGCACTCCACCCCCACCTCCCGCTGCCGCTCTCACACACACAGCCGGTGACGTAACCCAGACATTACGGAGCCGGAGATGAAGGCCACACACGTAGCTGGCGCTAGAGTATGACAGGCACGTGTCTTAAATCCAATTACGTATATATATTTTTGTGTGTATGTAACTATCACAGACGGTTTACTATGTAGGATAATACATAGTATAAGTTAAAATTAAATTCGGTGTTTACATGCTACATGCTGTTTTATAAGTTTTTCTCGCCTTTTAACCATAATTCCCATAACCGGAATTTTCCCACAACCGGAATAGGCCTTCCCCCGATGATTCCGGATAAAGGGTGCTCCACTGTAATGCATATTTGCAGAGCTTACATATTTATTTTTATATGTAGCCTACTGTAGCTATAAATATTCCTTTAAATATAGTCATCCATAAACATGTGAAAACCGTTTCTCCTCACAGAGTTATTTACAAACTATAAAATACAACCCGATGCAAGCTCTATATATGCATATACTGTATACTTCTAAAGCAATATTATACAATTTCGCAGGGGTTTGCAATTAATTTTCTTCCACTTTTCTACTAAATATTGTCGAAAAACTTTATTTCTAAGACATTGACAAATCACTATGGCTACAAAAAGAACATATACTCAGTAGTAAACAGTCAAAAATGCATAATTTCATAATCCATAAAACTAACAAAACATTTTTTCCCTCTAACACTTATACGCATGACTACTGATAATAAATTTACATAAATCTTAGGAAAAGACTCGTTACACACAATGCTGTTCACATAAAGGGTTCATACATAGTTGGCTTTTGTGTGATAAAGCTTGAAACAATCTGGTACACAGAGAGCCATATTGCAATCGGGGCACCACCAACATGTTTCCCTTCAGGATGGTTTTCCATTCTGGTGCTTGCTGACATCTGTGCAGACTTTACAAACACAAGTTGGGTGAGCTTTTTTATCTGTAGCCGGTATTTTTCCTGGAAAATGCTTTCCACTCAGTCGGCTTGAATTAGGGCTCGGTGAAAGGTTGGTCTGAAGTTCATGGTTGCCTTACCCAGTGAACACATTCCCCAGCTGTATTAGAAATTGCACAAAACTGCATTTCTTACGTTCTTTTGGATCCCTTGTCTCCCGAGATAAAACAAAAGCATTGGTAGCACTCGTTAAAAAAATGTGGAAAAATAACTTTTTCCACCATTTCAGTTGTTTCCTTTCGAAAGGATAATACGCTATCATCTGGTCTGATCTGTCTACTCCGATTTTATGAAGGCTGTAGTCTAGAACGACATCTGGTTTGGCCTTTGTTACCGGGCCTACTCGTGACCGCACAACATCAGTCGTGGATGATGTGTGGCATGTTGACAGTATTGGCACATCTCTGCTGTCCCTCCATTTTAGGCAGAGCAAATGTTTCCTTCATGCTGAAATTACTTTGCCCTTTTTTATTATTTTTTTCTTGACAATAGTCGCATGTGGGAGCTCCTTTCCATTACTCATTCATGTGCCTACTGCCTTCGTTCTGCGCTCCCACAAGTTTTCGAACACAGCTGGTGACGTGTAATATCGATCCATGTATATAGTATAGCCCTTATAAAGATACCTGTCTAAAAGTCTGTTTAGTAGAGCAATAATACCAGGCCTTCTGCTCCCTTTCCCGAGTATACTTCAATTTTCAGCACATAGCCAGAATATGCATCGCATACTATAAACAGCTTTATGCCATACTTTTCTGGCTTGTTTTTCATGTATACACGAAAGTGGATTCAGCCTCGAAAGCCGCACATGCCTTCATCAACAGTCAAGTTTGCATAAGGGGCAAATGAGGAAGAAAATGCCGAGTTGATATGATCAAAGAAAGGACGTATGTTAAAAGCATATCATAATTAGGTTGGTTGCGAGAGACGTAATTTTCATTGTTACTGATATGCAGATTAGATAAGATTGCTTTGAAGCGATCTCGGGTCATGATTGATGCAGCAAAAGGTGTATGCAGGACGAATGTTTTCGACAAGTAGTCACTCAGCTTTGGTTTCTTTACAATATACATGTGCATTATTATTGCAAAGAACATGTAAATGTCTTGTAATTTTGTGGTCTGCCACTTGCCCCAAACACTACTGTATTTGTATTTGGCTTTAGTTTATTTTGACACCTCAGTTACGCTATCACAGATGCAGCAAAGCGATTAGTTTCAATTTTCAATAGCTTTTATCATTTCAAGTGGCATGAAAATCACAAAACAATAGAATGGTGTGGACATATTATCTAACTGATTTTTGCACTTGTGAGAAGGCACTCGGGAGCTCTGTTTTCTCTTTATTTTTTTTTTTATACAAGGGTTGGTCATACGGTATCGGAAGGTGAAGTGGATGACATGAAACTGAATCGCTAAAATGTTTGTCTAAAATATCCACATTTTCAGAATTTTCCATATTTAGGAACACAGTAACATAAAATTTTGGACCTATTTACTTTTTTGCATAGTAAGAAAGTTTTCGGGAGCTTATTTATAATGGTGGTGCTTTTTTTCCGTCACACTTTCGTTTGAAGACTTGAAGAGCAGGAAACCTCCCGATTATTAGCCAGTGAATTTGTACGTTTTTTAATATATACTGTTCAGCGGTGTTATTTTAATCGTAAGGCGTCTGCTTATTGATATAAATTTATATTTCAACTTGAGAATAAGGGTCAGTCGTATTTACTACTCAATGGTGTGCTTTTGATCAAGACTTCTGGCTACCGATATCAATTTATGTTTCTATTATTAGAAAACGCTATGGAAGTCGGGGTCCAAGGAGAGGCACTTTGCAAGAAAAATTAATTTTAGGAGGGGGGAGGGGCAAATAGGCCGCTATCGATTTCAAGAAGGTAGCGATTTTATAAATGTGATGAGATGAACCATGAGTATTCATAAAATTGGGGGTCTAGTGTAGTTGATATGGTTTGTTTTATTTTATGTAATGATTAAATTGTATGTGCCTATAATTGTACTTGTCTTGGTTTAACGTATTATATCTTATGACTTGTATCACAATCCCTTAGCTGATGCTCAAATTTTGGGATTAAACGGTATGCAGCAAAGCATATAAATAAATAAGAAATTAAGTGTGTGTTTAACTTACCTGTTAAATCATACACATAGATCATCTTGGCACGGTGGTACGACTCCCCACCAATTACATACAGTGAGTCTTTCCATACAATGGCCCCGTGGGAGGCAGAGCCCTCTGGCACAAAGTCTGAGTGTTGGACAACTTCCCAGTAACCTTCTGCTTCCAACTGACTACAGTCATCTCCTGTTGCATACAGAAGCAATCCCACTTTCAGTGGCACCTGTTTTATCACAGCAATACATTTTGTTTAACACATAGACAAACATGCACTGTCAGACTACATTTCCACAGGTTTAAGCCAAATATTACAATGATCATTAAAAAAATCATACAAATGCACACAAAATTGTTAATTCAAACTAATAAACAATACTAAGAAGTCTGTACTGCATGGTTGCCAAATCTTCACTGTCACATCCCATTACAATTTAAAATGCCAGCTAGCATTGTGAGTAAAAACCATTGTTATTTTTAAAAACAAGATTTTTAACTAGTTGGAAAATATGATGTAAAAAAATCTACCCCATGGAGATATATTTAAAAAAACACACCACATCTACAATGCTAACAGTCACCTCTTATACATATTTAATTACTACGTAACTATCAAATAGTTAAAAAGACCGGTATTTAAAAAATGCACACTTGTATAACGATAAATATTTCAACCAACAAACAATCTAGATACGGTAGACTGTGTGCTATTGTAGAAAAATAGTCTTTACATAAATTTATATTAAACTAGGCTAAACCATTTCCTGAAATATATGTAAACAAAAAGGTTGAAGAACCAAAACAATCCAAACACAATTAAACCACATTTAGAATGTAGAACCCCTATATTACACTTTCTAAGGGACAAATGAAAAATGGTGTAAATGAAGGGAAAGTGTAAATTGAGGGAAACAACAAAAACTGTAACAAAACAACTATTAATTAAAATTTTTTACAAGTTAATTCATAACTGCAGGACAGATGAAATGTGTAACCTCAAAAAGTCTTTATAAGTAAAATGATAACCCTCTAACAAAAAATTTTGTTTAGCATAAAAATTCTTCTGAGCATAGATTAAGAAAAGGTGTGTTGCATACTACTAACATTGATTAAATTGCCCCTTCTGTTTTTAAAACTTTTTGTACACATACATAATACAGTCTACATTTTTCTCTGTATTAAAATGTTGTCCTTCTTAAACAATATCAACATTTAATTTGTAATTTGAGGGGAAAATATTGATGGCTTCATAAAAAAATAAGTGTAAATCAGGGGAAGTAAGTATCAACTGAAGTGTAAATGGCAGGAACACAATACATTGTTAACATAGGGAAAATAATGGGAACCAGAAAAAATGGTGTAATTAAGGGGAAAGTGTAATTCAGGGGAATGTAAAATCGGGGTTCTACTGTAATAATAATTAAAAAACAGATGAGATAGGAGAATAACACAATATTGTGATGCACCAGGGGCATATCTCTTATTCAGCCAGAGCCCACACACTACCCTGCAGTCCGGCTGCTGGTTATACTGCTGCCACCACCTGTTGTATGGCAAACCTCAACATACACTATCCCAAGCACTACCATAGAGTACGTATGTGGTGAACCCATCCCCTGAGCTCCACGCAGCCCTGCAGTGAGTGTCCCACCCCACACCTTCCAGCCACACATAAAGGAGTGTGCCAACTTTGATACTCCCTTCTTCTCCTGCTCTCAATCCCCCACTCACTTCCCTAAGCTCTCAGAGGGTATATAAGGTGCACCCAGTGAGAAATCTTAGCAGTTTTCACTGAGCAACTCCGATGGCAGTTTGCCTATCTTGCCAGATATATCTCAGCCTACACCACTCAGTGACAGTTCACCTGGCAGTTCTTGCCCGCCATCAACAGTTCTTTAACACGAGCATCGTGCAGCTGTCCAGCAATTGACAACCCCTCTACCAAGCTAGTCTTTGCTCAGCAAGCTTTGCTGCCGCAACTATAATTTCAGGACTGCCCTCGTTTGTGGAGAGGGGAAGTGTGCATGTTAGTGATAGAGAACTATTAGCCAGTAATAGGTCTATCTATCTGGGTAGACTAAGGCTATGCATTAATCTGCAATAAACATGCACCATGCTCCCAGGGCAAGACTAAGACGACATAAGTCAACCATTACCTCCCATACCAAGGTGTCAACTGTTTGTTTCTTCGCAACAGGCTGAAAATGTATTTTTATCATTTATATTAACATTTTCATGGCTTCAATGCATGAGAGAGATGGCCTGCCTCTTGCTTCCACTCATGTCGTAAAATAATAAATCCAGAAACATGTCCAAAAACATAGGCGGAATCCAGAAACATATCCAAAAACATAGCGTAGATCGTCAATAATCACAGGAAAAAACAATCCAAAAATCTAAATGCAAAAGAAGTAGCATATAAAGTCCTCAATAATATAAATTGAAGCAAATCCAATAAAAACCAAAATAGTAGTCAGTGAAAGAAACGTAGCGTAGGTCGTCAACAATTATAACAAAAAACAATCAAAAAATTGAAATCCAAGGGAAGAAGTAAAGAGTCATCAATAAACATAAATTTTAAAAATCCAATCAAAATCCAAACTGCAGTCAGTGAAGCAAAGCAAAAAAACTGAAGTTGTAGTAGCAATATAAAATCCAAAACATACGTAGCAACTAGCAAAACTCCTCACCAATACCGGTGATGTTGGGTGGGGTAAGGGAAAAGGAAATGATGAAAGGAGGACAAAGGCAAAGTTACAATACTTCTTTTTTTGTCACTTGTGACACCCATCCAGTGTCAACATTGGCTGGCAGTGGCAGCAAAGGGCGAAGCATGAGTTGTGATGAGCAGCACACGGCGCATCTCGCCACACAGACTTCATAATTTTTGCTATTATTTTCTGCCGTTTTCATTGTAAAACACATTACTTGAGGGCTGAGCTTGTATAACCTATATTGCTTATTACATATTGCGACTCATAACGTTTTAATACATCTCTGTAGTTAGTTTTCAATTACTAAACTTTTTATTTATTTAATTTTTTTATTGTTTGCAAAAATCAGTACATATGAGCAAAGTGTACGTACAAATTGAGTGCTGTACAAGCGGGTTTTTCTAAAACAGATTGTCTGACTACGTACAGCACGTTCCATACCCTTGTTTATTTATTCAGACATACGCTACTTTTCTCTCATCTCTGTAACTGTGTAGCACTGCCATGTTTGTTAGCTCACAGTCGCCAACATACCAATAGTCACTTACGTGTTCATAGTAATAATTTACACAAAATATTTTGTTTGCTGATAATTCAAAGCATATGGCAACTACAAAAATTAACTACATGTAAGGTATTAATTTTATAATATATGTAATTAAATACTATCAATTCATGTCAACTCCTGCGGCCGATTACTTTGATAGCGAAAGTAGGGCTTTTAACTCCCGGGATCAAGCAAAAAAAAAAAAAAAAAGCAAAAACTAAAACCTTCCTTTCCATTCTTTTTTTTTTTCTTCACTGTTATTGTGGTTGGTTTGCACCTCAAAAATTATGCAGCTAAATAAAATAAAAGTGTCTATTCTTGAACTTGTAAGCGAGTTAGTTCTAACACAGGAATGTTAGCTGTGTGGAAACCTTTTGTTCCTCATGTGAATGAAGAATATGTTCTGATGGTACATCAACTTTATTAATTACTCTTGCAAACTTTACGTTTAGAGTTGTGATATATTTAAAAAGCAAGTTCTTTGAAAATGCAGCTTTTGATGTTATGGATATGACACGTATATAAGAAATATGACTTAAAACCATTTCAACTTATACTGTCAATTTTGTATTAAGAATGATCTCGATACTTAATTCCCACAGTTTTACAAGAACATACCGGTAACACACTCCTGAATAACCCTACAGAGCTTGAATTATTTCTCCGAAAAGCTTGGTTTATTATGCAGCTTGGATAGGAACCAGGACCAAAGTAAAAACCAAACCAATTTCCAAGAACCAAAATTGAACCAGAACCTGCAAAATTATGTAACTGACCCATCACTAATTGTTAAAAATAATGACCTAACAATGTAACGGTGACTTCTTACAAGGAAGCGCTGCATTTTACATATGATACAACACTGCTCACAATAAAGAATTACAGACAGCAGGCTCTTGCAAAAACAAAGAAACTACTGTACTAACAACAGTGCGGGTAGTTCATAATTAAAAACCTACAGCCATCATCTGGTGCTTATTCTTAACTACTTTCCAGGTAGGGACTTAAAATATTTGTACTTGATGTGCTAGTTTAAATTAAAACTCACCCTTGAACCCCCGCCTGCAGTCGCAGCGATGATGCTCACGGTTGCAGTGACCGTTGCTGTAACTGCAGTTGTTGGGACAGATGGGAATATCACAAGCTTCGCCCATGTACAGAGCATCACAGATACACACACCGTCAATACACACACCTTGGCCTGAGCAGTTGATGTGGGAGAACCGGCTCGGACAAGAATTCAACCTGTGCACATCACCATCTTTCACTTTATTATAACAATTTATTTATTACCTGAGTATGTAAAAGATAAAATACAAAGATAAACACAAATGTTTAACTCATGATGGTAATTACTATACATGCACATAATTTAATTTTTGAAACAGTTTCAAAATCAGAAGAAAAGAGAAGCTGTCGTTTTGCAATGTTTAGTGAATCCATGCAAGATGAACAAAAATCTGAAAGTAAAAAGACTGCTAAGCTTGCATCACTTTTTATTAAAATATTTTAATTTCCGTTTTTAAAAGAGCCTGTGAAGCACTTCACCCATTAAACCTGGAAACAAATTATTGTGAAGCAGCTTTCAAGAGTTCACCTCCTCATATGGCAATCAAATTCATGCGAAGTAGAAACTTATTTCGGATAGTGTGCGAATGTTCGGTATACCGAAATAGAAATCAAATTTTTACTACTTCTATTTCGATTTTGATACGAATTTCAGCCGTCAAAATTCTTTAATAAGCAAAATATTTTGAGTTTAATATCAATAGCTTACCGAAGTTTGTTTCGTTTCAAGTGATTCAGAAAATAAACTCTCAATTCAATGAACTTGTAACCACATATGCAAGTCATATAAAAATACTTATTAGAAAACATTTACATCACAATTTACGTGCTGCTGAAAGATTGTGCGGCCAAATGTAAACAAACATGCAGACAGTGTGAAAGGTGCTATTCCAATAGGGGCTGACAATAGTAATATTAACACGGTAGTACCATAAAAAATCATGTAACATTTTAAAAATTACACGATTAATTTGTTCTATGAAACAGCAGTGTAGGTACTGTATATATTCATAATGTATATTCAATAAAATGTTAGTACATGTAAATTAATATGGCTGCTGGTGCGTTCCCACTCGAGTAATAGCATAGCACTCACAACAAATAAGAGCAGTATATCTTAAAGTCACTAAATTTCATTGCCAATTCAAAGTATTAAAAAATACCATGAATTACCTGTAGTAAATAAATAATTTAAAAAATAAGAAAACAAAGTGAAAAATCATCATTCACTAATCACTCAACATATGTACAGCGCAAGGTCGTTGGTTCAAGACATCACTTCGGAAGCTCAGAACTGTGATCGGGCAGCCTCAGCCAGACTCAGGTTCAGGATGAGGCCAAAGATTATCACTGTGGTAGACATTCCATTCTGCAGTATGCGATGTGCTCTAAGAGGTTAAATACTGCGGCAGATACTCCACTCATCCTCCCTCACTTCCAACAAGTTGGGTATTTATTATTTGAAAATGATTTAGAACAAATTAAATTTGTAAAGATAATTAGAGCAGCTAATTTTTTGTCTTAATACTTGAAGCGTGTTATTAATACACAACAATGAAGCTTTTTGCAGTTGGTGTTATATGAATATTTTATGTTTTTAATTTCTGGTGCTCAGAATTTGGGTTTTATACTTGCTCAAAACCAGTAAGTTATGTTATATCCTGCTAGTGTGTCACCAGATTCAGTTATATTATGAAAAAGTAGTTTTTAGCTACATCAAAGGACACCAAAATGATTTATGCAATAGACTGTACCGAAATTCAAGCGTGAAATACTTTTTTCAGTAAGGTGATACAAGTACCATATTGTAAAGTCGCCTGGCCTCACCAGACATGTTTTCCTGCTTTTTCTTTTTAAATTTGATGTTGTTTGCTTGACCCCAGTGCAGTCTAACACCGACCACAATGCCAGCCCACTCACTAAGGCAGCAACCAGTCACTTTGGTTTAGTTTGATATTGTGTGCAGTGTGAAGTGATGCCCCACATTTCATAAGTTGCCCGGTCAAAGTGAAGAGTCTGTCTGGCTTTCTGAGTGTAAGTGCATCGTTTGTTTGCCGAGATTTCATTATTTTAATTAAATATTTTCTTTATTTATTATTGAGCTATAATTTCTAACATCAATACCAACTTTAGTCCTGCGAGGCTACGGAATGCCATCCTGAAGCAAGAAGCTATCAATTTAAAAACAAATTCATTTGTAACTAATCAATAATTGTTGTGGTAGGTTACACAGGGCTAGTGTTAGCTTAATTTTCATAATTAATAGTTTATAAATATTGATCAGTCAATTTTGTTGTAGAGAGTTCAGACTATTCTCAATTTGTTCAGTTATTTCATTAATTTTATCTAAGTGACTTCTTGATGTAATTTAAAGGCCATAGGGCGTATCTCACATTTTCAGTTTTGTGTAAGTTTGATCTTTGTGGATGACCTCAGGTGTGTAACAGGTTGTGCCTGAGGAACACGTGAGGTTGGACAAAGGTACTTGAATTCTGGGAATTGCTCAGAGCTGCTTGACCCGCTGTGAGATGAAGACGTGTCGAGACTGCGTTCGCGAGATAGGGGTTCACCAACGTGACTGGGTGAACTACGTGATGGCGAGGGCCATGCGCCTAAGATGAATCACATAGCTTCATATTTCTTTACTTTCATTTCTTTCAATTCACAGCTTGGTGGAAGTCACAGTAATTATTTGAGTAGTGCGGTAATTTTGGTACAAGTTTACAGAGGCGTTTGGGCATGAAGTACGTGGGCTTGAAGGAACTCTTTTATTTGTAACTCTTGCAAATGGCCTAAGTTGTAATAATTTGTATCAGTAGCCCAGCGGTGGAACGTCTTTCTTTTGTTTTGTTTGATTGTAATGTCAAGGGACTTTGCGCCTAAGTAAATGTGCCATTCATATGAAATCTGATTTATTAAATTTCCATGCTCTTGCACGCCTTAGTACCCATGAAATACCGAGATGCGAGTTTTCTCTCTACCGCATGTGATGCCGTGGTAGTTTGAATAGGCAGTATGAAAACATTTTTTCTGTGGTTGTTTGAGGCTAAAGTGCCACCACAATTTGATAGGCCTATTGCTGTAACTGTTGTTAGAAAACATGCACAATTTTAATATTTAATCCTTTTGTATTTTAAGAATTTCGTTTGGCTAAATTCATCTCGAAAGAAGAACTTTCAATTCTGCAAAATTCATAAATTTTTTGTAATAAATAAGTCACTTTGGCACAGCCTTACAGATCATCAAACAGGACTCTGTCTCAAGACTGTTCCAGGCTTGTCTAATTATAACAAAGAGAGACTGCAAACACCTCACCTATACGAAATGTTGAACCCTGTCATGTTGTAGGCAACATCGCTATAGAAGTGCAGCAATGCGGTGCCAGAGTGGGCCACAACCTCTGGTATCCTGCGCACACTGTAGCCATCCTTGTACATGAGGCCACTGCAACAAAGTAACTCTAGTTGTGGCAGCAGTTTAATACTGGTCATTCCCATTCCAAAACCCAAGCACTTTTGTTGAGCATGTCACATCATTATTTACATCAAGGCAAAACAACACTTGGCCAATTAATTCACCTGAAGGTAACAAGATACATGCTGCCTGTTCTACACCTCCACTCCTTACAATTAGATAGGTTTGAATCTCGGTGAAAGAAAGGAATACATGGAACCATCTTTACACCTCATAGATTTTGACTTTTAAAGAACAACAGTCACTATCCACATAAGTACTGAGAACTATAAAAGACATACTGGTAAATAAACCATGTACATGAACATCTCATTTATGTTTCACTGTCCATACATAATTTCTATCCATGGCAATTACATTCTGACCAAAACAATTAGGATCACTAAAACACAAATTTATATTTTTGGAAAGGAAGGATTAGATTTTTACAAAAAATGCATTAAAGATGGTACATTCCTTAACTGCAATACGTATTGTATTTACGCAAATAAACACTGATACACAACCTCCAACACCCCAACAGAGAAAACAAACAAAATTCAGTAGTATTCCAGTTGTAAATTACTTTAGTTTGCTTATTTCCACTCACTAATGTCCTAAGGCATTATGTGCTGGACAATAGCAACCAAACTGTGAAATAAATTTTACTGCATAAAAAAAGTATAATAGTTGATTTGAAATCTTAAGCAGCTAATTGGAAAACTTTGTATTTTTTACATTTACATAGGCTTATATCATTACTTAGTTCCCTTGTGTCTACAATTGAAAAGCATTGTGTTTTAGGTATGGTTTTCAATTGTTTTTGGTCCATAATTCCAGAAACAAGTAAGTTATTGCTTTTCAGGGCCACTTCAAATAATACTTCATGAAATATTGTACAACTTAAAATGAAAACTTTGAAGATTGAAGATGTCTAAAAGCTACCTATAATAATCACACACAGAAATGATCATTACATAAAAACAAAACATTTTCAATTACGAACGTAAGCCTACCCAGCCGTAACTAGTTTTACACTCATCAAAACAAGTAACAGCAATATTTTAGTAAATCTTTAGTAAATAAGCTAACATGCAAAAGAAGAAATTTTGGCTTACCAGGTACACAAAAACAGAACCCAGTATTTCATTTACAAAAATTATAAACAAGAACATGTTTTAAGCACCTTTGTTACTGCCTTATGTATGATACAGTAATTGCAGCAGAGCAGGAGATGTGATCAAGCACATTTCGAAAAATTACGATACACAAGAATTGCATTTTCAGACATTATCAACTGCATTGTTTGATGGACTCATTTAGCAAAATGGGCTTGCCTGTGGGCCTACACGTAGCACTTCCACCATACAAGTGTAAGTTACAAGAGTAACTAAAATTTTTGTAAACTCTTGAACAAAAAAAAGTTAAGCCTAAATGCTGAATGGATGAAAATGGAAAATGACAAATGTTGCATCTCCCTGAGTATTGAAACACTGAAGAAAGGCATTCTTAAAAATGGAGAGAAGGAATATAGATGTTTGTGGAACGTGGACGACAAAGGTTGTAGGGAATTGGAACTGAAGAAGGGATACACACACTTCTGGATGGGTAATGATGATGGAGGAAATGGAATAGGTTTCATAGTAAAAGAAGAGTGAATAGTGGAGGTGGAAGGTACATATTTAGTCATCGCCAGATACATACGGATGGTTTTGTATTGAAACCAAATGCACTGGAATTATAGCAAGTGAATGCACTCTAGGTACGATGTACCACTCAGAAGGAAGAGTTTTAAGGAACATTTTGAAAGGCGTTTCAGAGAGAGAAACTTAGTCTCTACATCCCAACTCTTTTAGGGCTGTTATGGCATCATGTGGAATAAGTAAAATAAATAAATGAATACACATAATACTGAACAATGAACTCTCCAAGGTTTACCTAATTTCGAAAATATTAAATACCATGTGTCAGAAAAATCTATTTATTTCTTAACTCTGATTTCTAATTTACATAAAATCTTTACTTGTGGAACAACAAATTTGAGATATGTATACACATATCTAATTAAACTACAAACTGCCAACGAAAAGAGAAATTTTAACACCCCCTTACATTTCGTACGTACCGTCATCTTTTACAAAGTTATTTTGACATAATATAGCTAGTGATTTTGAGAGAATCTGAATTTTGGGATAAAAAATTAATTTCTGACTGAAATAATGCATTTATAGCAACTGTTATGCATGTAAAACGTAGCAGCTTTTCGTCTGGTCTATTTCCACTGCGTGTGATGGCATTCAGATTAAGAAAGAACTGAGTCCACAGCACTATAATAAATGTCTTAAAAATGTATTTTATTTATGAGGGCAGTTTAACGAAGCAATAATAAATAATAATTTTGTCAACAGTTGAGATGCAATTCCAAGAGACCAACAGTAAAAAAATTGTACCTGCCATTTATTTTTTCATAAATAACAAAAATGTAACATAAGGTACAATCTTAGCATTTTATTGTTTATTTCTTTATTTGTAACCGCTCTGATTTATGTTCCGGAAAAACGTACAAATTAGCATATAATAAGTGACAAAAATATAGAAATTTTGCAGTGCCCAGAAACATAATAATTTAACACTAGTTTATGGGAAACTCAAACTACTGCAAAGGATAATGTTTGTTCTATGATTACCTAAAGACAGCAAGAAGAGGGGAATGCACGCTATCTCCATCAAAAATGTACAAGTGGTCCCAGCCGCACTCTGTGGCAAACTCCTCCAGGTGAAGGCGTATCGTGGTGTTGGGTGCTCCACCGCCATCAACCAGCCAACTGCACTTTACGTTGAACGAGTAGTTCCCATAACCATCGTGAATGGTGCCTGATGCATCTGACAACCTGAACAAAAAAAAGATTTTTTTTTACTTTCACAGCACACGGGAGAGAGTGCAGTTATTGTTTTAGATCACATGGTCACGCAGAGTCACCAATGCCCCTGAAGTGAAAAAAAGACGCTGATTATGATGAAAGTAGTACAACATAATCTGATATACTAGACAGATATAAACATAGGCTACACATATCATTTATCAAATGTTGATTGAGAAATTCTAGAGTAATTTTCATTTATTTACGCTTGATCGAGGCATAGTAATAAATGAGGAAAGGACAAACAGATAGAATTTACTAAATATTGAGGCAAGAATATCAACCAACACATCATTCTAAGAGTGCAGTGAGTAATTATGTAAATATTTCCCCCGTCTCATTTAGTACCGTCATGTTTATTTTTTTATGTTGTTCATATGATTGTGTTACCTATTTTGTTCTAAATAATCCTACTCTTTGGCTAGATTACCACAGCTTTCTGAATCTCTCGACTCATGCAGATAAGAAAACAAAAATACACATGCAGTACAGTATATCACAGTGCACATATGCCAAATAGTACAGCAATTCATCAAGCTGTTATGTTTTCCAAGCACCATCATAGCATATTAGAAGGGTTTAGAAATACTTGTTGCTTATACCAAAGCTACTTGTAGTAATTACACTGTGCCTGGCATACAGTAACATACCATACTGAAGGTTTCCAAATAAAAAATATAATAATTTTTTTCTCAGCTGTGTAAATATACTGTAATTTGCTTCTGATACAACAACACAATCCACTCAAATCATTGATAGTTTTGCCTCACATGTACACACAAAGAAAACTAGCAAGTGCACAATATTGTGACAAAGTTCAGAATACGTGTTGAGTTACAGTCAGTGTTACAGGTAAGTTATCACAAGAGATAGCATTAAATCCAATTAAAATGCAGCATTCACCTAAATCCAGCACAATATCTTTAATATTGATATATGCTGATATGGAAAACTACATACATAGAAAAAGACAGGATTGTGGTTAGACAGTAAGTTCCACACAACACAGTACAGTACACTCAATATGGTGGTTGGTTGGGCTGGAAATGCAGAAAGCCACATTCCACGGAGCACTATGGCAACTGAAGTGTGAAAATCAGTTTAATGAACAGTTGAACTAAATAAATTACACAATTTTGGTCACACAAAAACAGTAGGCCTACTGTTTGAAAACTGTTACGCTTTTAATGTATGAACAACAAGTAACCTTATTTTAAAAATTGCATGAAAATTTTTTGTTTCAAAAGTAAAGCTGATTACCAGGAGGGCCAGGGCAGCGAGGCCGAAGTTCCGTGAGTCTACAGTGTTTATTCTGGCAATGAGTGAACAAAACTCTAACAAAGAAATTCGTAGGCTTTCACTGCCCTTGTCTACAGGGTCTAGGCTTCTGAGTTGTAGCAGCGTCAATGTCGCATTTCTTACCGACGTTTCGGACAGCATTGCAGCTTTTGCCTTTATATACTGTAGGCTGTACCTGGGTGTTCTCTGGTTGGCTAAGGCTATCGGCCAATCCCCGACCTCCTTGGCTGTGACTGGCTGAGGTGTTCTGCCAATCCCTGTCGACTTCGCTCCTGATTGGCTGGGATGGTTGGCCAATTGTGGAGGAGCTTGTTATGGTCATTTGGCCCAGCTGGGTTTTTAGATTATGGAAAAGTGGTGCCCAACTATTGCTTAATTTGTATCCATCTTCCCTGTTGATGTTGGATGGGTGCTTCGCAATTTCAATCGCCTCTCGAATGTATCTCTTCTTATAATTAGAGATGTTGACAATGGTGTTATATTTGTCAAATTCAACACTGTGTTTTTTGTTTTGACTGAGTGTTCTGCTATGGCTGAGGATTTTCCTGTTTGTAATCTCTGATGTGTTCTTTAACCCTGGTGATGATTCTCCTTCCAAACTGGATTGCGATCTACCCCCGAAATGTTGCAGTTTTCGTTGGTTTTAACTTGTGTTGTGTTGTCTATTGTCTCGTATTTGTTGTCCACTGTTCACGGTTTTTTGTATATGTCCATCTAGTTTCATATTGGTAATCTGGTTCTATATTTTTGTCTGTCTTTTTGTCTGGGTGTTGTGTCGATATTCGACTGAATTCCGTTTCTAGAATTCTTTGTTGTCTAATATAACAATTATTTTGAAAAAAAAAAATTAACAAAATTCCTATGGGATTGCTTTTTTTGTATATTTGTGTGTGTTTTATAATTGTTTTTTTTTTTGTTTGTTTTCGTACTTTGTCATTCAACACAGGTTTGATCAGCTAAACATGAGCAATGGCGTATATGCACAAACCAATAAAATTTAATTGTAAACTCCCATTGCAACAAACATTTTAAAATCTCAATAACAGCCTAATAATAATAACAACTACTAGAACTTTTAAGGGTAAAGGTAGCAACAGTGAGAATATTCCAAGGGTGTGGAGGAGAACAGAGAGGGGTAGACAGTCAATGCTGGTGAGGACAGTGAGGGAGTGGAATGCACTGTGGGAGGAGTTGGAAGGTTTAGGAAGGGACCAGAGGATTCGAACTGTGGGGATGGGGAGGACTCTGATCGCCACCGAGCATTAGCCCCATTGCGAGTATAAAACTAATAAGTTCATCAATACGAGTTCATGGCTAGGTTACAATTAAAGAACTTTACTAACACCAACAATTCCACGCAGGCCTTATAACTCGAAGTCTCTGTACAGTGACAAAGATCTAAGAACATGTTGGACATAACCATAGAACCAAATAATACGTATAGCCAGGATTATTTTTAAAAAAAACTCTGAAAATGGGCTAATCATGTTCCACAAGAAGCAAGTCGTGAAGACTAACATCATGACCTACACAAAATTAAATCAGCTAAAGGGTGAAGGAAACAGTGAACCAAAACACAAATGGTTCCTTTAAAATCTCCGTAAGTGGTTTGCCATAAAGAAAAAATACTTTTGAAAACCTTCTTGTCAAGAACATAAATTTAGAAATATTTATTGTGACCTCAGATGTTAAGTTTAAGATTACCCTATGGTACAGTCACAAATTATGATTGTTTCTAAGATTGCTTCGTTAATATTTAAGTGACAGGAAAAATAGTTTTTGCATCATGCTGAAAACATTAGGAAGATGCAAAAACATCAAAAATTAACTTTACTAAATTAAGATCTAAGCACGGTTAACATCTTAAAATCTTGTAAACCTGTATGTCTAACGCACAAAATAAAAACATTGTACCTAGAGTATGCATTACATATTATAAAATTTGTTAAACTAAATGAAGACATTTATTTGAAGAAAAATTACGATGCTCATCAACAAAGTACACGAAATTCTCATAAATTAAGGGTGGTACAACATAAAAGTAGAATTTTCGGGGGAGGTCTTTGTAATGCTGGTCTTAAAATTGTTTAATACTCTACCAAAAGAAATAATTAATCTAAAAACTGCAACATTTAAATAAATTTATTTATAAAATATTTGAAAATTAATGTTTTTATAGTATACAGGAGATACAGAATTATTTAATTAGCATGAAAACTGTAAAAGTAAAAATAGAATAAGTTTTTTAATATAAAAATACATACTTTGATTATAATGTTAATTGATGAATTATTGTAGCATTTAACTATAAGTTAATGTTAACTTAATTTATATTGTTTGTATGTTCGATGTATAGGATAACTAGGTCCCTATATACTGTATTGTCTTTGCTGTAGTGTTGTATGCACTGACCTCAAACTGCCAAGCCCAATACTCAAAGAACAAATTAGTTCATTGTTTTGAATCTCAAGGGTGCAAATAAATAAATTAAAAAATAGAAAGTTACCACATTATCAGGAATTGAACTTTTTTTTGTTACAAAATCTTTCTTATACATAACCTCATTTGAAACCTGCAAACACGTCTCAAAAGCACTGGTTATGTATACTACCAGAACTGAAACTCTTACTAACCGTACATAAACTGTACTTTATGGGTAAATTTGAGTACACTAAACGCTCACCTTACTTTTCCCCCACAAAATTGACAAAACTGTCCTTGCCAACCATCAAAACAAACGCAGCCTGTCCCATTTACACATTCGCCATTCACACACTGAACACTCGAACAATTTGTACTAGACAACACAGTAACTACACACGAATATACTACAAAACAGCACAACAGTTCGTGGGGGAAACCACATTTTCGGCGATATTTTGACTTGAATAAGAATAAAAACATCTGCATGTCTGCTGCCATCTTGAGCGCACCATTTCCGTAGGGGTTCGTGACGTCACAACCAGAATGCATCGGTCCCTAGACCAAAATGTCAAAAGAAAGTTCTAAATTCCCTGTTCCCCGACAAGTCCCGTTAAAAAGAGGGGAAATGAGTGTGTGCATGAGAGAAGCGTGGTGTGGTGGATGTTGCTGCGTCGTCAAGTAACAGTACATCTAAATTCTTTAGCGGGAAATTTGTCTCCCACGTTTATTTGTTCCACCAGCCATATGACCTGGAGTGTTCATTCGCCTACGTCCATGCCTAATTACCAATGAACATAATAATTTGTGCATTACATGTTTTACCTAGTTGACCGACTATTTTTTCTTACAAAGATCACATTTGATTACGACTTTTTTTTTTAACTGAAACTGAACGACCGTTTTTCCCTCAACAACTTTACTTGCACAGTAGCCTAAGCCGGTAGATGGAAGTATTTTTATTTATTTATTATTTAGATTCTGTCAATCCCACCATTAGAATCTCCTCTGGGATGCTGGGATATAGAACAAGTCAAAATCATATTACATACACTTTCCATATAGTAGGTAACACTTTAAAATTCTATTAAAATATTGTAAAAAGTAACTTAAGATAATCACACAATTTAGTACCAAGTCAAGAAGTAAATACACACATCACAAATCAATAATAATTTAAAGAAATATAAAAACATTTTGTCCTAATTATTTATACAATGTTACTTTGTATTTGCAAAATATTCATCAATTTCTAGTAGACTATAAAAACATTAAGACTTAAATAATAACTGAGTGGATTTAATAAATAGATTCATGTTTTGTTCTGTTACGTATTTAGATAATTTATTAAAGAAGTGTATACCCGTATTATACATCCCTTTTGCATACACAGAACTATTACACTGCACATTTCTGAGTTTATAACAATTTCTTGTTGAATACTGATAAATGTCATTATTGGTCATATAATAGTTTTGATTTTTTTTTTATAACTAATTTCAAAACATTTATGATATATACATTGTAAAAAATTTCAATATTAAAACTTACAAATATTTATAAATGTTTATATGTATGTGTATTTTAATGAAACATGTATTTTTATGTGTATATAGATCTTTTATTCTAGTACATATGTATGTAAACAATTTGTAAATATTACAAGCCTTTGTGAAGTTATATAAATCACACTTTTTCTTTCCTGCACTAGTATTACTAGTGATATTGTTTTCTTAACCTCTGTATTTATATTGTATTGTATTGTAGGCCTACTGTTCCTGACAATTTCTATAGCAATGTATTGTTGCTCGACAGAAAGATAAATAAATAAATTAATTAATTAAATAATTTTCGACATGATGAATACCTTTTAGTAGCTATTATTGGGGGGCGAATAAATATCGCTTTTGAGAGGTGCAGCGCAAAATTTGCACTTGCGCTGCGTTGCTTTGGTATTAAAGATACAAATACGCAGGTGCAAGTGGTCACGTGATGGCGCAAAGTGCCTGAAAATCTGCGACTAGCAAATGGCTCGACGCAAATATATCTGCGCCCTTCGCGCATGCGCATTGGACAATTTTCGGGTGTATGAAAGTGAATTAACATAAAAGTTGGATATCTTTATCTGTATCCAGTGTTCTATGAACTCTAATTATTTACGTTTTTGTGTACACATTTCAGCTTTTAATAGTTACGAAGTACAGTAGAAGTACGAAACTGAAATGTTTTGTACTAAGGAAGCAATTAAAAATGGGCAACGAATTATCCTTTCCCCGGAATATATTTTGAGGGTATTTTTACGTGGCACGCGACGAGAAAATAGAGTTGGTTTGTGACGAGGTTATTTGTAACCTAAAAAACTTTGCTTAAAACTTTTATGCAAATGATAATGTAAATAAATAGCGAACATGTTTTGCAAGTACCTGTTTGGCTAAGTGCTTAGAACAGTGACATTACCTCTCTATTTTACTTGCTTGGATGGGGTGTTTCAACATCACATCTTTCTTGCCGACTTGTTTCCACATACGTGCTTTATATTTAAGAGTGATTCTGT
>PNEQ01067537.1:0-20308 GCA_003012365.1 Medauroidea extradentata | reverse complement strand
AACTGAGAATTAAAAAGGAAATATATTTTAATATGAAGGATAAGAAAGGGGTGGTAAAGTTGGGAGAGGTGGGTGGAGGGGGTGTAGTCGTTTGAGCGGGTTATAACACGAGTGACGGTGAGAGGGGAAAGTATGGGGGGAATTCATCACGTGACTAACAGCCAATTAAAATAAAGGACGGGATAGGGGAGGGGAGGGGTGATAAGTTAATATATACATGAAAAAAGTGGTGGGGGGCGTCAGTGTGTCGATGGAGCTCGTCCGGGTAAGACGTGTCGGTAGTTGATTTAATTTAATAATTTTTATATAAAAAGTTTTTTTATTAGTTAGTTTTTTATTAAAAAAGTTTTTACTAAAAAGAATTTTATTAAAAAGTTTTTTTATAAAAAATTATATTTATTAAATATGTGCAGGGTTATAATGGAATGCAAAATCGAAAATTTTTTGTAAGAAACACCAAGATGGCGGCCGGAAACAAGATGGCGACAGGAAACAAAATGGAGGTAATATTTTTTTCGAAATTTTTTGAAATTTTATAAATTTTTTGGAAATTTTGAATTTTTTTGAAATTTTCGAAATTTTGGAAAATTTCGGTAATTTGACACTCAAGGTCAAGGTCAAGGTCACTGCCATCCAACATGGCGGCCGGGGCCGTGACGTCACAACATGGCGGTCAAATCCTCACTGTGAAATCGAAAAATTTTCGGAAGAAACACCAAGATGGCGGCCGGAAACAATATGGTGACCGGAAACAAAATGGAGGTAATATTTTTTTCGGGATTTTTTGAAATTTTTAAATTTTTTTGGAAATTTTGAAATTTTTTGAAATTTTCGAAATTTTGGGAAATTTTGGTAATTTGACACTCAAGGTCAAGGTCAAGGTTAAAGGTCAAGGTCATCCAACATGGCGGCCGGGGCCGTGACGTCACAACATGGCGGTCAAATCCTCACTCGGCAGAAATCCTCACTCCGGCTCCTGTCCTGGAAACCCCATAATCATACTATTTATATGGACTATACTGTAACAAATGAAGTGTTAGTGGAAAATTGTGTTCCAACTACTTAAAAATTGAATATTCGATTGTGACTTTACATTCGTGAAACAATAAATATTAATCACTCTAATTTCAGGGGAACACTAACGAATTTTGAAGGTCAACTAAGACAAATTTTTTGTTCGTTAAGTTCAATACTATTGAGAATTCGTTTTTTATTTAGTGTCAAATGAAGAATAAGTGAACATTTATAAATTAACAAATTATTTTTTAGTTTAAAATACTAAGCTACGACATATAAATTTGTGTTTTAGGTCTGGAAATAAAAACTAATAAATATGTATTCTTGCTGTATTATCAGCGATAGCAATGCTTTCAAGGTCAATCATATGTGAAAAATCATTTAGTTTTTTTTTACAAAATTACTTACAATTTACATAATGTTCTAAAGGTTTACACATCAACGTATAAACTCTCAGTATAGATAGGAAAATTTATCATATTTTAAACATTATTTTTCACACAAATATATGCTGATTTTGTTGGTCTTTCGGAATAAACTACGTTGATAGTAACAATTATGTTCACACTAAATATCGTTATCTTGCAGTATTTTGCATTTCGTATTTCATGCCTAAAATATGGTATTATCTGTATACTATAGCGCATAATATGGCTGGTAATATTGGTCTATTTAACACTTTAAAGTTATAGATATTTTTTTCTGGCAAGTGCAATGTAATATTCCCTTACAGTTACGGAAAATATAAATTATCTTTTATAACAAATACAAATTATAACAATGAACACCTAAATGTAAATATACGACATTGAAATTTCAAAAATACGTGTTGGAAAATTATCGTACCACATGCTCAGTACTTTCTGCATGTCTGGTGAACAGAAGTTCAACGGTAAGTTAGACAAAATTTTGATAATTAACGTAAATATGAACTCTCAGTAATGAAAAGGTTAGCATACAAAATTATTTATGTCAGGTTTTATTTTTCAATTGTAACTCCCACTGCAAATTATAATGCCATGGAATAGGTAATCTGTAATACATAACTGAAATAAAAAACACGTTAACATTAGTCTGAATATTCTTATTTTTATTGATAAGGAATTTTTTCATACATATGTCTGGTAAGTATACACATTTTTGTTTTGGAATGTTTCCCTTAATAATTTGCGTAAATGTCCTGCATAGACGTGTGGTTATCTTCCCTTGCATGTTATCGTGGGGTAATTTGCATATTTCACGTGTAAGGTAACTTGAACGTAATGCATTTTTCGAAATGACGGTTCTAAATCAGCGTGTTATATATATATATATATATATATATATATATATATATATATATATATATATATATATATATATATATATATATATATATATAAATTTGTGTTTCAATTTCACCTAAAACTATTCATGTCTTTGTTTACTTCTACCACATTTGTGACAGGTTCCCTGCAAAATAACATAAAATATGTGATTTGGCAGTTTTTGACACGGAGAACTAAGGACAAGCGATCATGAGGATGCATCATTATTTTTTCTATACACTCGAATTTTAACGTTTATATAAATTTATTGTCATTGATATAGAGATGATGGTTTATCGCAAACAATTTTGTGCCAACCTGCCCTTGAAAACACTGTAGTTTGTTGTGACATTTATGATTGGGTGATATACGCCTGTCTCAACGTAGCTATCTGCCAACCAATAATAGGCATCAAATATTACAAAAGTGGGATTATTATTGGCTCAGTCAAATAGGATAACAGATCTACGTACAATTGAAAGGTATTAATGCTTTGATAAACTGAACGTACGTTGAAACCCAGCAAACAGCCAAGTTTTCCATCGATAAACCTTTATCTCTTGTCGTTGAAGTCTTGAGAAGTAATAAAACTTTTTAAAAATACCGTAAGAGGGCGTTTCTTTGGACTCGTGGGGTAACATTGAGAGACTTTTATTCAATTTTTTTTTCTCTAATTTACCACCGTGAGAAAATATGATTATATGCCATGTGGGTACATATTATTCGAAATTTATCGCAATTAATTTTATTTATGGTTGACATATACGCGGAAAAAAGTTAAGTTTGTAGTGTCATAAAGCTTAAGATACATAAAAAAAAATAAATTTCGAAAAACTTAAACAGTCTATAGCGATACAGGTTCAAATCTCTGTGGGATTACCTGGAATTGTGATTTTGTAAATCGTAGTGCATATTACCATAGATTCGTGGGTTTGACATAAATACCCCAGTTTTCCTCACCACAGAATGCAACCACTTTATTGTGTTATGCAACCTACTTTTACACAATCTGAGTTACAAATCTTCTATTAAAAACTCTATCGTAATCACATCGTTATGACACGCCTGTTTGTCTGGTTTCCCGCTTTGCAAGACACTCGCAACGCCTGCAAATGTTTCTGGCGCTACATTTTTTTTTAATGGGAAAAATTGTACGTGCCATTTACCCTAAAATTTTTCACTAAAGAACTTTCCGACAAAACTACCTAAATGAGTTGTTACTGTAAGTCAGAATGATGAATGCCTTCTTCTTGACATACATTAGCAGCTGATAGGACGTGTGCTACTTAAAGAAGCTAAGTATGCTGACAGAGAGAAGATACGGCGACGTCCTTTGTTGCAGGCACGTGTAAGGTAGTACACGGTTGATGTACAGTACTCTCTGCTACACCACAAGTAGTGACGTGAGGTCATTGATACATGATCGAATTCCTAAATATGACTAGAACTGTTTCAAGTTTCTTCTCACAGTTGATTTTATACTCCAAAATTTGCTGAAGGAGAAATTTTATTTGATTTAAAATAGATACCCTTAATATGTCGTAAACCGGGGGGGGGGGGGTTATATTTTGTCGACATTATATTACCCTGAAAAGATGTTCTACTCTTATAATCAATCATTTCGATGACCCTCGGTTGATGCAGCAGCCGAGACTCTCGCTTACTACAACCAAAATGATCCTAGTTCGAGTCCCTTTCGGGACCTCGCGAGAGTGGTGTGGCGACATGCTCTCATACCTGGGATGTTTACCACAATTGCCTCACTCTAGATTGCAAACAGATGATGTCTACACAATATTTAATAATAAAAGGACACATCGCCGGAGGGGCCAATTGCTAGATTACTAATTCTGAGTATTGTGAAAGACGAAAAATTGATAAAGTAAATTGGTTTATTTTATAACCAGATAATACATTGTACTAATCTTTACATGTTGATTATGCACCGGTGCAATTTTTAATTAGGTAAAGTAAATGATCAAATCTTAAATAAAATGAAGAAAGTTCAACATAATTCAATTCGCCGATAATATTCTGGTGTTTCCCAAAAACTTACGTTCTTAGAAGCACTCTCAAAGCCCAGTAAGATTACAGTGGCTTATTTATAGTTACAGGCGCATACCTGGATTAACGGTGTTCGTCCTGCCAACGTATTTTAACATCAGTCTTGCCGGGAGTCCTCGTGTCCCAAATTCTTCACGAGTTGTATTACAGAAGTTACGTTACAGAGGAAGTCGCCGTCCACGGTGTTTGCTGAAACTCCTGACACCTGGACACTTTGCCGAGAGTTTCCATTAATATACGCATATTGCTTGACTAAGCAATAATTGAAGCAACATGCCTCAACTACACACAATCAGTGCCAACTTTGACTCTCGACGCCGTCAACGACGTCTCAGTCCTTGACGTCTACCTCTGTTGCTCGCTGCTCACCCAGTACTCCCGCTCACGTCTAACACACGTCGCGCGCACAGGGCTCCACATGGGCACTTATTGAAACACTTTTACATGGGCTATTTATTTAACTAAAAACTTGTTACAGTTACCAAACGAACCTTAATTAAAATATAATACAACAAAAATATTATAAAATATAAACAAATGTGCCCTTTTATTATAATAATATAGATAACATAGATTAATCCAGTGCTTAGGTTGTATAGACTGGAAGCTATTTCTTCCTCTTCAAAGGCTGTCAACAAGATGTTTGCAAGTATTGAAGACAGTTGTAACAGAGGTGACGTTTACAGCCGCGACAGCCTGCAATTTTCTATATAACCTATTTGCAAGGTTTCTTCAGCGTTCTCATGTTATTGTATGCATCATTAAGTGTTTTTGCAAGTGAGTGTATGAGTTCTGAGTGGTTTAGAGCCAGACAGAGTCAGTGCTTTTTGACCAGTGTTGTGGCGTGAGACGGCTAGGAACTGTCTCAGCAGTTCAGCATATTTTACATTGTAAATAATCGTTCATTGACACATCCTCACAGAGATGGGAATGTCCATTATCCTTATTATCCATACCGTGCTAGCTCGCGCAAAACGACTAACTGGCAACGAAGTCGTATTTATTAATCAGTCGGGTAACTTTCACTGAGAAAATAAAACGGATGTCAACATTGCTGTAGTACCTATATTCTCTGGCATTCTACTGCAATTGTACACATTACATTTTCACTATAACCGTCGAACATAACAATGCTTGTGTCATAGTGTTTATGATGTAATTGATGATACTGGTACATATATAACATTTCGTAGGGCAGAAAAATGCTACTATCGATTATAGTCTATCTGTTATTTTATGTCGAATATGAATCATTTTCTTCATCATTCACAGGTTTGAATAACTCATAAAATTTGTATTTCTGAGTCTTTGGCATGCCATTATTCACTACAGAAAGAGTGAAATGTGACAGTTCTTAACTTAGGTATTTTTGTAGTTCTGATTCGCTTGTTTGAAATATTGAAATCCGCTGTATCAGAGGAAGGGGATAGATACACTAAAACAGTTGTATGTATATTTTTACAGCAGACTTCAAGGTAGGTAGCTAAAGGCAAAACAGTGTTACTGCATTTCGGTTTTTAATTGCAACAAGATTTCCTGAAAATTTTTGACACTGTTTCTTTGCCCACATTATAGGATCATTGCAACTATTAACACTTTCGTCTCTCACAGTTTAAGAGGTTATAGTCCTAGCTTTGTTTCAAGAAACAAAAGTCTAAGCAAAATTACTCTTAAATATTTGGTACTTTCGTCGTCATGTATTCTCATACCAAATTCTCGCATTTCATTGTTCTAATCGAAAAATGTACAAGATTTAAAAGAAAATATTTAGATAACATCTAATACCACAAAAGTTTCCAGCACAAATTAAATCCGCTTCGACGTCACTCTTAAAGTCATCCACGACTACGTATTAGATATGTCCTTACCGCCACTGTCTTTCATTTATTTCAAACAATTGCAATTTTTTCAAATTGAAAAGCATTGCGCATTTACAGCAGTCATAACTCGATCAGTGGAGAAGAGAATTAGAGGTTTTGAGTGAACTCCTTTGGGGTTATCCACTTTACGACTTTAAAGTACGCTGTTCACAGCCTCTCAAGATCGCCAAAACACTGTCGAATAACATGCTGACTGATACTGGCCACAGATGATCAAGTAAGGAAATATACCTCTTTATCGTATCCTGAGAGCAACCACAGGTCTTGGGTAACGATGTTCTGATGGCAACCAAGAGAGGACAGCAGTAATTCATGTGACAAGTTTTCCAGATGCCTCCAGGTATCTAATGAAACAGTCATAATATCACCTACACACTAAAATAAAGGCATTTGTTTAAGTTAAGTAAGTGGGTGTCCTAAACTGCGTCAGATTACGAAAGCATCAGTGAGTGCCAGACTGTATTATTACTTTCTCTCATTGCATATTTCTCCTACCACTGATGTTTATCTGCGACGAAAGGTGAATCCTTAATGACATTACCTAAGAATGCCACACGTTTACTGTTCTCGCTGGACTCTCGTTTCAACAACAAGTTTACCACTTTCTAGTAAACACAAACATCCTGCCTTTCAGCCTTAGCGGCTACTCAGCCCTCATAGGCGTGGAGCAGAGCTCACGCTTTGCCAATGCAGTGGTCCTTGAGTGGCATTCAAATGGATCCAATAAGCCCCTTAGTGGAAGAGTAAAATGCGCCTCCCATCTCCTAACAACAGGAAAGCTTTGGTTTTAGCGAGACAGCCCAGAGCCACCCATCCCAGTATCTCACACACATGCCCCCCTCCCAAACTGTGACACTCTGTTAAGTCTTCACTTGGTTTGCACCAGGGTGCAATCTTGAAATCTATCAAGCTGTCCAGACCTGCTTCCTGGCACTAACACTACCAACTTGACGACACGTAATACAGCGAGGTCTCCGGGTCTACCAGCATACGGGACACCAAAGTGCTACTATTATCACGAGTCCAACCCAGATAAGACACTGAAGAAAACCTCCCGTGGGACACTCAGGTCGTCCGTAACACTGCCTGATTTTAAAGACACTCGTGGGTTTTTTGCCCTGATTGAATGTGGGATTGATTGGACCAGCAGGGCGCGTCTTAATATTACCTAACACACCCACTGAGAGACCCTCCTTACACCACGAAGGGCAGGTTGCCGGCTAAACTTACCATAGCAAACAGAACAGATTTACTAGTAAGACATGTAGGGCATGCTTTATTACCTGGCACATCCACCAGGGCAAAATTGGGGTTAATGTTAAAAAATTTACGATTTAAATTAATCGTTAAAAATTAGGGTAACTTTTTAACTTAATCGTTACTTTCGAAACTAACCAATTTTAAACTCTTAATAGTTAAAATTATTTGCTAGCGATTAAAAGTAACGAGTCAGTTTCTGCAAACCGATGAATGCACTAGAAAATAACTGGATGGCTGCAGAGCCCAACACCGGCACACGATATTAACTTCATAAATAGCATTTTCGATTTACACACCGAAAACTTCACAAATGGCACCTAGCACTAGCTACACGGTGCAAGCTGGGTCAAACTAACGTGATACAGTAGGTGGCGCCGTAGTCGCGTTTGTCTCGACCAGCAGATCGATAACACAGCAAATGTTTTTCCTCGGAAATGGGGGAACATAAGAAGAGCGCGATTTACTTGGTTGGTCTGGTGCAGCGTACAGATTTTGTAAACATAACTTTGATTTGTTATTTGAATGTTTATTTATAACTTTCACTATGTCACAGTGACCGGGAATTTATTCTTTTTTTTTTTTTCAGAAACTGAACGAAACAGTAATTTTTTATGGTTTTCAAAGCATTAAAATAAAGAATTACTTGGTAATGTGGCCATCCGTGTGTAATGTTTAATTTTTCTTCATACAAATATTTTGGGACATGCTAACTTTAAACTTTAATCAGTTAATTTTCTTTTAACTGTAACTTTTGTCGTTTAATATTTTAAAGGTTGACTTTTAACATAAATCAGGTAATTTTTTTAGGCATTAACATCAACTTTAATCTGTTAGATTTTTTGGGCTAACTTTCCCAAGTCTGCACCAGGGGAACTTCTTTACAACCTGTAGATCTGGTCGCACTTCATCAAACGAGGTAGCACAACCAGCCTATAATATGATAGAATCGCATTCGAGAGGACCCGAATCCTGTTTTCGTTTGTCCATGGTTTCCCGAAATCGCTACAGACGAATGCTGGGATGGTTCCTTAACAGAAGCAGGGGTCGACTCCTCTCCCAGTTCCCGTAATTGTAGCAAGTTGTGTGTCACCGTCCCTAATGACCTCGCTGTCAACGAGACACAAAACCCACATACCTTGCCTTACCGATCGCACGTCCATAATCCCTCTGACCGTCTCAGGTGGGGCCATTACATTTTTCCGAAATTCTTCAAATTGTAACCCAAATATTTGTTCCCCGATAGCTTGTAGTCTAAGTAGTCTAACCCCATGACTAGTGGTTTCGTCTTCGTGCCATCTGTGGGAGAAACCATCAAGGCAGATACCTGTTACCTGGCCCAAGGAGGCCTAGATACACGTGGCCTACAACAAAAGCCTGCATTAGTTCTAAGATCCGATGGTGCCACAAGAAGACTGCAGGGTGACTTGGAAGTGAAAGGTTATAGTGCTGATAGGTCACAGAAGATTGAATATATTACCAAAAGCTAAGACCACCCAGCCTAATATTTTGCCGACCAATACTCACGAATCCCGGAGCACCATCATTTTCCCTGGTAGAGCGTTGCGAGGGTTATCTCCCTCTGATACTAGAGTTAGGAACAACCAGTGGTGTGTTGATGTTAGACGCTGATATGCCAAGCGTTCCTTCACTACATATTAAAAGTATAAAAAGTTTAGTCCTTTTTATTCTGCATAAGTAAATGCAAAAATCTACTCCGGTATTTAGCTACACCAGCTTGTCAACAAGGGCGTTTCTCTTCGTTTCCTTCTTGTCCTCTCTGTCCTGGTCAATGCCAGCTTGGCCTGACGTATGGATTTAGGGGCTTGTAGGTATATGCTGGGAGTGAGTTAAAGAGAAATGTGTGCAAACAATGACCTATCTTGGATCTGCTTCCATGAGCACAACACCAGCGTAGGGATTTTACAGTGACCAGACTATATCCTCTTTCCTTGTCGGGTTCCTGTTCTCTCTCTCTTTCTGTTTCTTCCTATCCATCCAACAGGCCACAAGGTTGCCAACTGTCCTTAGACTGCAGCAAATTAGTGTGAGCTCCGTCTTCTCCTTGGTTTTCGTGATGTTCTCTGCAGCATAACAAGCCACATACTGTACGACAAACATAAGTGTGTCCTCGGAAAATATGTGAATTACAGCCATCCCCAATCTGACATACATCACCCTCCTACTCTCCTTCGACCCACTACACCTCCCAGCCAATAGCGAGCAAGTAGCTTGGCCGTCACAACAAGCAGTACGTTCAGTTTCGTCAGCTGGAATGTGAAAACCAGTGGTAGTTGTTGTCCAGGTCGTGTCATTTTGCTCCGCGCATCAGCAAGGTATTTTACTGATACAAACAAAATACATAGTAGCAAAGTATTAAACACTGATGTGACAGAAACTTTGTGTTAGAAACACGTGATTGTATTCACCGAGAGGATGTCGTAGCTTATCAGCAGAAATGTCTGAAAAACATAAAAATAATAGATGTTTCTTGATAGTACATTTTCGTAGAAAAAATACGACCGATCGCATACTTGTCCCATAACAGCAGTTGTACATGCGCTAGTAATAGCTACTGTCCCCAAACATTGCACCGTTGTAGCATCTCTGTTACTTAGGCTTCTTCTTGATATTTATAGGTCTTTCATTATCGTATGTGAACAATGATAATTACATATATTTTTGTTTACAATTTTAATAACCATTTATTTTACGTTACATAAGTCATACGTTTAGGAATGTTGAACTTGCTATGCTTTTTGTTTGCTTGTATCACAAAGATGTATGATATTTCTTGTGATTTTTTTTATTTTATGCGTTAATTTATGAAAGTAGATAGTACTGTGTGTATGTTTAACTGATAAATTCAACCATATTTGTTTGTTTTTATTTTGTGAAACCTACTTTAAGAAATCAAAAAGAAATTTGTTTTTTCCGGTTACGTGGGTTGATTACGGAAACTAGAACCATTTTGTAAAAGTCGGCTGTTAAATACTTTAAAGGGGTGTCAAGGTAAATACACAAGGGAAGGGGCGAGGACGTTAGAGAATAAGTACCGCTATTAGTTTCTACCAACCACCAAAACTTTAGTTTTCCCGATAAAAACCTTCATTTCATGGATTGCGCAGATGGTCGCTTACAATAATGGAGTGTACAGAGAGGGCTCCGAGACATTCCCCTCCACTGCCTTGCGACCTCGAAACTCTAGCGCTCTTACCTCCCCTACAGGGGCGTCATTTCTGGTTTTCCTTGGTGGGGAGGGGCGAGACTTTATTTCGGCGACGATAACATTGTTGCATCTTTTTATTAATTAAGCATGTATAAATTAGAAACGTCAATAATAAAACTTCAGTTTTATGTGCTTAAGTTAGCATTATTGAAATAACAAAATACAAAAAATATATTTTATACACTTAAAATTCCAAATTCAGGGGGGCAATTGCACCCCCTGCCCCTCCCCCCTGAATAACGCCCCCAAGCAGTACTGAAGTAAATTGCTACAGTGTCCCAGGACAGGGAGGGAACTTGTAAACAATAGTCGCTCATTTGCCGGGGCCAGTGCGGGTGGTTGTCACACAAGATTTTCTTGTTAAATACCTTGGTTCAGATATCTCTCGCTTCCCACTCATCAGTTGAAAGAAACATGTTAGGAAGCGCTGTTCGTAAGTTGTCGTGACTCGCGAACTGTGAATCACTCGTCCGGTCAAAATGACTTCAATTGCAGTACCACATGGAAATTTATTAGATTTCTTGACAAGGACGTAATAGACATGTTCGCAGAGAAAAAATAAAAGAAGGCTGGAATTGTTGCACAAATTTACACATACAATGTCTCATTTACATCATGCTTATGTATTTTTGTAATAATAATTATACTATGTGAATAGCGTATTTAAAAAGATTTATTTACTTTGTTGGACAAATTTCCTCTAACACTGCAAATATTTAGGTTGAATCAAATAAAAAGTTCTATAAGTTACTATTGCAAAGTTACAGTTCTAAGTAAGACAATTTTTGCAATGTCACGTTAAATTCACATAAATTATTAAAATGTTGAAAATGTGGTTGATAACAGTTATTTACTAACTTAATATTTTTCAACAGCAACGAAAATCAAAATGCAAACATAGATAACTAAATTGCCCTGCGGATATTAAGTACAAATTTAATTTTTGTTAAATATTAGCAATGAACTTAATAACTTTAAACATTCGTGTAGGTAATATTTACAGCTGCAAGATAAAGTAACTTCCGGCTACGAAGTTATCTGGTTCAAATAATTGGCAAATCATCAACACAAGAGCATTTATGCATGGAAATTAAGCCGCCCCATATTTTGTAAAAAAAAAAAAAACACATTTTTTTCTTAGAATTACTTATGTCAAGATAAAGTTAGACATTGTATTCTTGTTTACCTACACAAGTAAATCTTGCAACAAGCTTTTATATAATATAAATTGTCTGGTGTAATGAATTTGGGGATTTGGTTTAATGCTTACTTTTTTGATTTAGAACATTTAAATAAATCTTGTTTTTAAAAAGGTTTTTACTATTAATTAATTTTTTTTAGTTATTTTTCCATGTTCTTCCTACGAGTGTCGAAGAAATATTCGTCGACCATCCCAGAGCTTCGTTTATAAGGGCAACAGCTAATATACATCAAGGTTCGCCCCGGTGCTCTGAGGTGGTACATTCACGACATCATGTTTTATACACCCTGAAGCCATGCTGTCGTCGGCACGGCCTCACCTTGACTTGGGTGTTGGAGGTATGCGCCACTTATTTCCGCTTGAAGCTTACTTGTGCCTAAGAATCACAATCCCGAGTTTAATTTCAGATTTATTTCACCACCACTGCTAGAATTTGCCCAGGGTGTAGGTCGATAGTTAAGACACGACCCCTCTAAGACTTACAGTTTAGCCGGGCAGTTGTACATCATCTCCTCGACGAGCTGAACGCGAAAATCATTTAATTTGTATTCTTATCAGCAAACCCTTTCATTTGACACCCATATCATGGGAGTGCATAAAAAATTAACTAGTCCGTCATCTTGGGCGGTCCGTCATATTGGATTTAGTATGACGTCACTTAGCTAACCATGCATTGTCATCCAAACTAAACATGTTTACAAAATTTCAGTTCGATGGGTTGAGGATAACTGCTATAAAATTCAGTTAAAATATTTAACGCGAAAAACATACAAACATTGCAAGTTACATAAAAACTTGTAATTTTTACTATTAACTAATTTTATTTGAATTCTTTTCAGCAAATCCTTTCATTTGATACCCATATCATAGGGGTGCATTAAAATTAACTAGTTCACCAAATTGGATGGTCCGCCATATTGAATTTAGAATGACGTCACTTAGCTTACCATACATTGTCATCCAAACTAAACGTGTATGCAAAATTTCAGCTTAATCGGTTGAGCCCAAATACTTTAAAATTCAGTTGCAAGATATAACCCGACGAACATACAGTGCAAGTTAATAAAAGCTTTTAAAATATTAAGCTATAGGCCTATACTAGTGTCACGTAATATTCTTTCTTATGCACCCGAGTAAAAAATACTATAAATACCGTGGTTTTTATACTTTTTATCGTCATAGATAATGATTCATATACAAATAAACCCGATGGTTAATATAATTAGATAACTAACTAACTTAATTTTGGAGTGTACATTTACTATAAATGAAAAATGTTATGGTGTTTTATTTACTGTGCACGAACACTAAAAAAATTCAAAACCGGGTTGTTTAAGCTTTCGTAATGTATGCTGTTAAAATAACAAATTTCAGAAAGAAATTTTGTGCACAACATTATTTAGCCAGAAATGGTTCACATGTGCGTATTCGAAAATCACTCAAGATTAGAATAGTTGAGAAGAAGGAACACACACAAATTCATTATTTCCATTTTTAGACATTGTATCTGCTTACTTCGTAAGATTCCATACGTCGGAAAACGAAATACTGCCACTTTCGTCCTGTATTGTAACTCCCAGGGAACGTAGGAGCACTGTACTTCAATAGCATATTTTGTATACGTAACTGAAGAAACTGCACACCTGAAGTGTAAGCAACTGTATCAAGTAAATTCCATCCGCGGTCACAGCTGCCTGTTCATCACTGCCACTAAACACGCTGCTCTCAGACCAAAACCAGTCTTATCCATCGTGCTGGAATGTCAGGTTATGTCTTCGCGTACTTGCGTCAAACCCTGTTCCAGCCTTCGTGGTGTGGCTTCTTTCTCTAGGTGGCTCTGATGCAGTAGACACTGGAGCAGAAGAATTTAACTTGTTTACTTCCAAGGTTGTACTTCTTCATGGCAATACTAGGATGCATGAGGCAGGTGTGACCAAGAATACGATACAGTGAATTTCAAATATCTCTTCCAGAGCATGCCCTATCTAATTTCACTTTCTTCCACACTCGGAGCAAACATCAGCATTCGCAAATGAGTCATAATTGTAACAGTTACTTGCGAGCATCTTCATGTCTTAAGACCCTCATTTTTAACATCAAAGTACTTTGCTGCTGAAGGGCCCGCTAGTAAAATTAGCGGGTTGAGGACTAACTAGAAACACATTGTGGTGTATATATACAGTTTTGTCACCAACACATATGAAAAGCAAGAACGTTTTTGTTTACTCAGGTGTTTAAAAATGTTAGCTATATTTTAAAGCATGACGGATCATATCCTATGTGCGTCATTGATTCCGTTTTTTTTTATGTATTAGGTGTGCCAGTTACATGCTACCGGCGGACAGCAGGTGACAATCTCCTTCCACGCATGCGACAACAATCATGCTATCATACTGTACACGCGGCCATTTAAAAGTAGATCATCTACACAAAAGTTGTTTAAAGTGACATCCTCCAATTCGCAAGGTGTTTTTAACGCGGTAAATTACGCTGCTATGCTCTGTGTCGATAATATTCTATGTCTAGCCAACTTCAAGACCTATCCCCAGTAGTAATTTTTGGTTGGACCAACGTAAGTCCAACGTTTGCCTCAAGGTTGGGCCAACGTTGGAAAAATTACGTTGGTCTGACACCAAATGACACTCGGGCCTACGATGACCAAACATTGGTTTTTTGGTAGTATGCCAACCCGTAAACAACATTTGTTCAGCAATGGTCCAACATTGACATTATAGGTTGGGCTAATGTCAAAATGTCGCGTGGGCCTACGTTGGCCCGACGTTGGCTTTTGCAATTGAATTACGTTGGGCCAACATTGGCGAAACGTTGGGTGAACAAAATGCTGAAAAAAGTACTCTAAAAAAAGCAAATTGAAGGCAAATATATGTAATTCGCTTATTTTTAGAACTCTCGTGTACAGCATAAACTTCCTAAAGTGTGTATAAAAAGGCCACTAGAAGTGCACCAGTTTAGAACTCATGACCCTTACGTTGTACAGATGATTCTGCGTTTCGATCCATTACCTTACCAATTACTCTACGATTCCAACTTGAATAATGCTATGTTTTGTTTGCTATCTTAGTTAATCAATCGGCATGAATGCTTACTTGAACGCCTACGTTTAATGAAATGTTAGCAGTTTTTCAGACACTATGCCACTTAAATTATCAACTTGTCAACCAACCATTTCAATTGTTCAGAAAATTTTTCTTCTAAATCTAAACTCCTTAGAATAATTCATAGCCTGTGAGATTGTGTGTGACATTTCTATTTTCCATTTCCAATGATATTTTGTGTGTTGAAGAAAAATGTTGGTTTTATAACATTTAGCGCAACATAACACCAAAAGCCAAATGTATGTCTGCCAGTTTGTTGCCAACATTCAACCAACCATTAATCAATTCCAAAAATCCTTTGTCAATTAATTTGCACTGCTAATAAATACCACAAAAATGTTGTTTCATAAAATTTAGGTTAGCTTACAATGTTGGGTCAACGTTGTATTTATGTAAGTATTCCAACACAAACCCACAGTTCCAAATTATTTCCAACCGTTAGCCCAACGTATGTTGCTACCGGAAATAATTGCTAATAACTAACGGTTGTCCTCGCAAAAATTTTCCTTTTAATCCATCAATACGTCGCTAACATTCAACAGCTGTTGTACCAACATTTACCCATCATTCTACTATTGAATAAAAATTACCGTGAAATATTTTTAAAATTTTCTATGTTTTAATATGTAACTTTTGTGCTATGAAATGTGAAAATCCTATTTTTTTTTTTACAAATGAATTTCGTTGGAAATAAGTGGAAACATAAAGTTTGGCTAACATACATTTGTCCAACACTTCACCAACGAATAAAAAATTAGCATTAACTGAATTTTAACACTATTCTTTTAAAAAGAATATGGCATTTTAATAATGTTATTGAATATTCTTGTGTTATTTCTCGTAAAATTAGTTAAGCTGTATATTGGTTGTCAAATTAGGTTGGGCCAACATAAGCATATTTTCTTATAACCAACAGTTTCCATACCAGCATTTACCCATCATTCTACCAACGAATAAAAAATTACAACAAACCACATTTTAACAATTTTTTGGAATTAAATGGTGAATATGTGTGTTCTATGAAATGTGTAACTTCGTTTTTTTTATTATTTTAGTTGGAATTCAGTTGAGTAATAACGTTGTCCCAACATACATCTGTTAGTAACCAAACATTCTCTTTCTCACATTTGTCCAACAATCCACCAACAAATAAAACATTACCATTAACTGTATTTTAACATTATTCTTAAAAAACATGGCAATGCATTATCGTTATTAAATATTCTAATGTTATTTTTGTAAAATGAGTTAAGCTGGATAGTGGTTGAAAAATTATGTTGGACCAACGTATGCATATTTACTAATAACCAACAGTTGCCATACCAACATTACCCAACATTCTACCAAAGAATTAAAAAATACTATAAAACATATTTTAACAACTTTCTTTGAGTTACGAGGTGAAGGTATTGGGTCTATGAAATGTGTAAATCATGTTTTTTTTTTTTTTTAATTTAATATAGTTGGGGTTCTGTGGAAATATAACGTTGGCCCAATGTACATAAATCTGTTAATAGCCAACCGTTCTTTTGCGCACATTTATCCAACTTTCCTCCAGCAACTAAAAAGTTATCAATAACTGTATTTTAACAATTTTCTTTCATTAAATATTGTATTAAATTAATGTTATTGACCGTTTTGGCATTCTGTTCTTAAAATGCTTTAGATTGGACATTGGTTGTAAAGTAAAGTCGAGCCGACATATTCGTATACACTAACACTTTCCCACCATTCTGTCAACGAACGAAGAATTTCCATTATCAATATTTTTGGCGATTATTTAAGATAAATATGTTATTTTGTGTCTGTTATGACACATTTTATCACTACTATGACAAAATGCTTTAAGTTGGTTTTCAGTGGTGTGCCGGTGTGCTTCGGCGAGAAAATAAAATTAATATAATGGAATCAATACACTCAAGTGTTTATAATCGCTAAACAAAACTCCTGTTCAAAACAGCCACGCATTAAAAAAAGAAACAAAGTGGCAAAATAAACAAAACAACAGGACAAACGAACATACAAATAAAAGCGATAAAACACACAAAATAAACACTTGAGAAAGACGACTAGGCCACAAGCACACCGCACAAAAGAATAAAAAAAGAAAAATGTAAGGTGTTTAGAAAATATAACTTAACCTTACTAGATACTCAAAATCGTAAAAATTCCCAGAGGAAGAATAATAAATAATAAGACATTGATTTGTGGTTTGTTAAATAATGAAATTATTTTTATTTCTTATTTAAGTTAAATAGTTTTTTCTTTTCAAATATGCAAACAAGCAAGATATACCTGTAAATAACATTGAAATATGTTAGGAATGTAAGGCTATATGAATAGTTTAAATTATTTATTAAAATTATGTGCAAACGATAGTATAGATAAAAGGGGTACCCCGCACATCATTTATTACGGAAGTTAAGATATAAAACTTTTAAATCATTAATAAAACAAATTATAATATTAAAACTTAAATTTTACATGAAAGCAAATGCTGTATTTATTATTAAAAACAAAATTATATAGCCTATCAGGATCATAACATCAATCTTTTTAAAAGTCTATAAAATTTGTTTACACAAAAATATTAAGAATTAAATCCAATGAACAAAAGAACAGACTTAGCTGACGATCGACGAAAGCCGTGTTAATCCTGAAGTGAAAATAATGCCATCGGGAGATAGCTACACGCCAATGGCCAAAGCAACACCAAGCCAGCATTCCAACCAAAGGCAGGGAGATGTAGACCAGAGCAAACCCGTGACGGAAGCTGAAGCGGCCATGGTGCGCAACACCGAGAAGTTGGAACTATACCGGCTTCATCGGCAATGTGAAAAATTGGAAAGAAAGACGTCTAGGACGTGGACCAACTTAGTGTCAGTGACGTGGACCCTCACTGTAACACAGTGAGCACATAGAATAAGTAGGGACATTTAAAAAGACAAAATAGTCGCGGATGAAAGAAAATAAACAGACGAGTACTAACCTTGAGGGATTGAAGAAGACGTCACATCACAAAAAAAAAAAACACAGTTCTACGACTATAAATACTGCGTGGGCAATTAAAAGAATAGTAACGCCATAATCAGCTGTCTACGTTCCGAAGAACATCACCCACGACCACGCACCACAGTGACACATCATGACTCTATCACTGCCGTACAAAGAGTGCTGGAAAAATATAGGAGGAGAGGTAACAGAGTGCAAGCAAAGGCGCAGCGGAATAACTTTAAAACGCCCCACTAGATGGCAGGGGCAGTCAGAATCGCCTACCGACAAGGAGGCACAATGCTTTCACGTGTACAGAGCTGCACAGAAAGGACGAAATCACGTGATGGACACGCAAAGTACACGCGCCCTGACACAGCAAATGTCCGCACTGCAGGAAGAAACAGTAAAATAAAGAAGAAACAAAGCTTCGGCTGAGGAATGCAAAACGTAGCCGCGCACATCCGGCTAACAAGGAACACGTTACTGCAGCCTGAATCGGATCTACTCATAACTAACATGTGAAGGAAAGATAGACTGTAATGAAAAATAAAATGTACTGAAACATCCAGAATAAAATAAAATTACTGTATAACACCAAATTACTGTTAGTATAATGTAAACAAGTTAATATCAATGAAATAAAAAAAGTTAAGAAAATAAACCTAAATTTATGAGAATATAGACAAAACATTTTAATATTTAACTTATATAAGTCATAAGTCGTGACGTATATAATACGGCACAGTTGGAACCAACGTTATTTTTATAGGAGTATTCCTACATAACCTATTTTCATCATTTCCAACCAAACGCCAACCGTTGGTTTAATGTATGGTTTCCAACACAACATATTGCCAACCTTTCCAACCAATTCCCAACCGTTGGTCCAACGCATGTTGCTAGTGGGGACGGTCAAATTTTTATCAGTCGACTCCATGCCTTTTTCAAGAGGTGTTTGATATACAATAATTCCTACATGTTCTCGCAAGAGAACGGCATAGTACATTAATTATTGGAGACATTTTAGCCAAAGATACCGGACTTTCTTCCTTAATTACCATCTTTAGTAGTGAAATTCAAGTGCACACTTCCAGGTGGTGTAAAGGAGGTCGGGGGTTCCTTCACATAAGTACTACATAGGCCCTATTTTGTTGCACGTGGCAATTTGCACGTTCTGTTGCCAAAATAGAGATTCTATTTCTTAGACGTAGCATATATTTAATACCATCACTATTCAGATTATGTTTGTTATATGCTACTTAACAAGATTATTACTAACTAAACCCACCCAGCCCAAACATTCACTGTGAACTATGTTGATACGACGTGATAAGAGTTAACAATAGTTCTTGGGATCAAACATTTTGTGTCTTGCGATCAAACCATCTTTACTCCTCAATAAAATCTCACCACAGTAGGCGTTGTTATAAGATTGCCCTAAAACAACTAAAAACATTTTAGGGAACAAATCATTTTACTTACATTTCCTGTAAACCGTGTGCAGACAACTCTTGCCTGTACAACAGTAGCTCATGCGACACCTCATAAATTGTAGAATTACGGACACTAATGTGTGTATCTGAATGGAGGGTTACGAGTTCAATATAATGAGCTAATGGTATTTAAAATTGGCACAACTCTTTCAGTAGGGTATAAAATTGTCTTACTGGTTTACCAAGCATAAATATTTCCTGCGAAAACACCTCAAGTAAGCTAGCATCGTGGAAACATTTTGCATTAGTTTGCTACTTATGAGGTTCTATATTACAGTACTTTAATAATTACGCCTAAAATAAATTTTTTCGTTCTTAAGGACAGTTGAGTTTCATTTTCTGATAAACAATATTTGTTACTACCAATGGCTCTAAAATAAAAATACGTTTTCTGATATACCCACAAAAATATGTAACAAGTAATGTAGAGGGTAGTTATTTAAGGGGGATTATTCCCTAAATAAATAATATTAAAATGAACTTGAAATTAAGTATTTTGTAGTAGACATAAATTACAAGTATTGGAGAAACATATTTTTTTTTAGAAAAATTTTTTAATATATGTTTTGACACTTTAAACGAACTTTGCATACTAATTTTGCAGCCATTACAGCAAGAATCAGAATAAAAATTTTTACTAATTACTGCATTCACTTGCTAGATTAAAGTACGAGAAATTGCGTGTCACATTCGGTTTTTAAAAACAGTTGTTTGAAACAGTTTACTAATGCATTTTACATGCTAATGTAA
>PNEQ01067536.1:0-20307 GCA_003012365.1 Medauroidea extradentata | reverse complement strand
CTATGCCAATTTTGGTGGCTCTATCTCTTATATTTTCTAGTATTTTTCGAAAAATGTTTAAAAAATTATTTTTTTCAACGTGGCGTAGCTCCCTTAATATTTACCACAGAATAGTGTTGGTTTATATACCCCACCTTATTTTCCATAACGAATCCCCTCCCGGACTTTGGCACATGAATTCTGGTCCACCCTGTATATTCATGTACAACATAGTGTAGAAGGTTCTGAAATGATATAAGACTACAGCATTAAATTACTTTATTTTACATCTAAATCGAGAAATGTTTAAAACAAAAATGCTGTGTTGATTGCAGAGGGGGTATTCTAAAAATAAAATGGTCAATACATTCATAGAGTGAAAATCCTAAATGGTCTTGGTGCCAAAAATACATTTTTGAGTGGAAGTAAAAAACAGTGCTGTAATATTCACAAATATGGGATGTGCACTCTTTCAACGCAAACAAAAACTATTAGGAAAATCATTGGGACATAGCTCTTACATCATGACACTGACACATAGTTCGTTTCAATGTAGGAAATTCAATTTGGCCTCGTTTGACACTTAGATAATTTACAATTTTCTCTTTACATTTGATTTTGCCACAAGGCGGTTGAGATATGTTTCAATTGGCAGGCTATTCACCGTAAACGAAGGTCTCTGAAAATACTGACAAATTTGCAGTACATTTGTAAGTAATTGTGTTAAAAAATTTGCTATTGCAAGACAATTCTTGTGTTAAATTATGTGACATATAACCATTTTGCAGATAAATATTTATATATGTACAAGTGTTCAGAAGGCTGATGCAGTGTGTAATGGTAAGTAAATACAAAACGGTTTTGAGCCAAATCACATTTATAAAACACACTAAGCATGTTACATTATTTGGTCATAATGTGCTGACAAGAGAATCACAAACTCTGTACTCTTTCTGACAGTTAGTACAGTGATATTCCATCTTTGTCACCAGTTCATGTTGCTAGGTGCTTGCTGACAACATAATAAATTTGCTTTTGAATCATTGTGCTTGTTTTTGGGTTCTCTTGTAATACCAGAATGCAAATGTGTCTACTATGCTTTGCTGCATACGTACTAAAGGGGTGGTACTATGCTAATGTGCTAATTGCTAATAAGGATCAACATTAGCAAAAGCAATCAGAGTAATCAAAATCTTACTTGTGTAAAAACAAATGACAATAGATGTTTAAAAAAAAAAGCAAAAATATATTTTACATTTTCAGAAAGGAAGTTCTTCAATAATTATGCCTAATGAATTTTAAGTCTCAAAAGTATACTTTAAAAAATGTAATTAGGCCTAAATTCCATAATTTAAACAACTGTGTGTGTTCCAGATACATATGAACTTTACTGTATGTCGTCGTCCCAGCCCGTGGTAGGGGAAGTAAGGCCGACTTGACGTCAGCTACTGGCCCTCTCTTAGGACGATTCTTTCTTTTGTGTTGTCACCCTCCACCTACCTCACCTCAAGTCACCACAGTGTTTTAATTTTCATGTGTAATATTAAATTCAGTGTAGTTTCAAGGGCAATATTAGGTTGTGCAACGTAAACAAACCAGGGCATCACACCAGCATTCAAATTACCGCCATGCACATCACGTCACACTACCTGCCCATCACCAACATAACAACGGACATGCAAAGACTCAAACATTTATTTTCAACAATTCAAAATTAATTAAGAACTCTGTTTTTGTAATCAACAACGGCAATGGTCACACTATATTATAAGAAAGGGCATTATGTTAAATTTAAGTCACATGGTCACGTAAATAGTTGAAGGGTATTTAATTTTCAATATGTTCAATTGTTTCTTACAAGTGTTACAGTATGGATACATTCCAATCACTCTCAATAATTATTCAACACTCATCCACGCAAAAGGTTTTCATTTGTATCATCTCATCTTCATTTCAAACCGAATAATGGGACAAATAACATCTTGGCACGCACCTGCAGCCATTGTCTCGCCCCAGTTCATCATCGACAGGCCACGTGGTAGGACGTACGTCCCAGAGAGGAATTCAACTTTTGCAAGTCACTGACAATTGTAATTCTGTTCACGTAATATTTTATTCATCACTTATTATTCTTTTCGTTTACCCATGTTTTTGATTCGTGTGCTTAACGCCAAAATCATTCAACTTTATCTCCATGCCTGCGCATCCGGGCCGGGAGATACCTTTCTTGGTACCGGCCAACGCCGGAGGTTTTTTAGTCAACTAGCCCACAGCTAGCAACCACTTTTGTATTGTGTTAATTAATTTTAGGTCTACGTGCCGCATAAGTTACAACAGTTTTGAACCACATATTTATAAGAATGAACCACACTCACGGTACTGCGATCATTAACTCAGCTTCACCGTCTCCAAACCAATCCTCTCCGACATCCAGGCGCGGTGGCATGTATGTATATGCATTGGTACACGTTCTTTTTGCCATTATTTATCTTCAAGTCAAAATGCAAGCTGACAAAAAGTCACATGCTGGCCATTACCAACTTACACTGCCTTGTGTTACACAGTGAAACCTCTGTTCATCGTTTCGTAGGGAAAAGACAAAAAATTTCAATACTTGCAGACATTCAATGGATGTGATTTTGAAATGCAGACAAATAAGAAATTGAACCACATAATGTTTTACATGTAGTGAGATATTTTGGTCAGTGCTCAACATCAAAGTCTTTAGTGGTGAGGGGTGTGTAGAATGTTGTAAAGACAACAGAAAAAGTGGTTTAACAAATATCTTTAATCCCAAGCTACAATATGACGACAATGGCTGCACATACAAGCCGTGTGTGTAGTGTTACTTGCTGCCAGCACAAGATGTTTGCATATATTACATCTCCCTTACTTCAATACAAACATTTTTTATATATATACAAACAGCACATCACACACATCTATTACTTCAACATACATACTTCTTTTTTTTTTTTTTCTTAACAAGACCAACACTAGAAATTATCCACTGATAACATAATGACTTGAATTAAATAACTAATCATACACCAACTAATAAAATCCTGTAAATATCTTGGTCGTTTTACAACCCTACTTGGTCTCAGTATTGGTAAGGCATCATTTACATAATTTCTACTATCCTCACACATATTACTAGATGGCACATGAGGATTTACTATATCATCATCTTCATTAAATGTTTGCAACCACAGAACTACTCTGCAATGGCTCATTGCTGAACCCACTCCTAGGTACTGCTCTCAGGTGTTTCCTGTTATGCCTGTAAACTGAACCATCAGGTGTTTTCAATATGTAAGAACGAGGGGCATAAAATTGACTGACAACTGTTGCAGGGGTCCATTTATTACCTCGTTGAACTCTAACAGACTGTTTTGGACTTAGTTCAAGAAGCGCTTCTGCACTTTTGTCAAAGTAAAACTTTTGACTCTCTTGCCACCCACAAAGCCTAGAGATACATCAGCTTGAACACATGACTAAAGTAGATCAGGGTAGTGGGGGGATTTTAGATTTGAGACGACGGTGCAACAGCATTTGAGCTGGAGACAGCCTGATTCCTGCAATGATTATGTTTCTATACTCAAGGAGTGCAGGAGACAATGGAATTTTAGTCTCTTGTCACTTTACGCAACATGCATTTTGCAATGCCTACTCTTCTCTCGGCAAGCCCATTGGCCTGAGGGAACTGTGGGCTAGTTGTTTTAACTGTAAAGTTTCAGCACTCCGCAAACTGCTTGAACTCATAGCTGCTAAATGGTACATTGTCTGAAACCACAAGATCTGGACTTCCAAAACGAGCAAATACTTCTTCAAATGCTTTGATTACTTCACTAGATGGTTTAGTCCTGAGAAATTTAAGCTCCAACCATTTCAAAAAATAGTCAATAATCACAAGAAAACTTTTACCTGCAAACTCTAGGATATCAGCATCTAATTGAGCCCAAGGCCAATCAGGGACTGGATGAGGTATCATTGGCTCCTTAGCATTGGATCTTTGAAATGTTTGGCACACTTCAAATGACTTACAATACGCTCTATGTCGCAAGCCATATTGGGCCAGTACAATACTTCTCTGGCTCTGACTTTACACATAATAACACCAAAATGGGTTTCATGAATCAAATTGAGCATTGCTGGTCTAAGGGACACAGGTACAAAAATCTTGTGCCCTACGAAAACTAAGTCATTTACTACTACAATCAAGTGCCGAATCTTCCAAAATCTTTTGCACGAATCGGGTACTAATGCTTTTGTACTAGGCCAGACTTCAGAGAACAACTTTACTAAAGCAGAAAGCTGGAGATCCTGAGCAGTGGCTTCCCTGAACTTACCTTTTTTTCTTGTCAGACATGGGCAAATTAGACACTAGAAAGTGGACTGCAAACTGCAGATCATCACCAGAATTATCACCATGTGCTAAAGCTGCACGAGACAATGCATCTGCTACATAAATTTCCTTTTATGTTCGATACATTACAGTTACTGAATAACGCAACAATTTAAGATGAATATTTTGAATACGTGGTGATAATTAATTAAAATCCTTTTCCAAAATAATCATCAACAGCTTGTGATCACTGTGGACTTTAACTGGCCTTCCGTAAGTGAATTTATGGAACCTCTCACACCCAAACTTAACAGCCAAAAATTCCAGCCCGCTTCTGCTCAGATCTGGTTAAATTTCTGGAAACAAATGCAATTGGCCTGCCATTTTGCAAGGCACAACAACATATGTCCAGAGAAGATGCATCCGTTTGTATTACAAGTTCTAAGTTAGGGTCATACACACCTAGAACAGGTGCACAAAATATCAGGCTTTTTAAGGCTACAACTGCCGACTCCTGCTCATCTGACCATCGCCAAGGCTCATTGTTATGGGGTGAGGATTCTCAAGGGAGCAGAGACTTTAGCCAGATTAGGAATAAAGCTACCTACATATTTCACTAGTCCAAGAAAACGCAGCAACTCTGATTTGTTGTTAGGTACCGGCATGCACAAAATAGCATCAACATGCTTCTTGCCTGGCTCCGCACCTTGAGACAAGATTACATTTCCCACATAACTTACATGTGACACTAGATATTGGAATTTTGAATCATTAAGCTTAACACTGCATTCTCTTGCTCTACACAACACTTGACATACTATAGATTCTAACTCTACTTTTGAATTAACCCTCATAATAATGTCATCAAAGTACACCTCTATTCCATCAATCTCACCAAATACTTCTGACATTTTTCTCTGAAATATTTCAGGGGCAAAACTAAGCTCAAAAGGGAGGCGATTAAACTTAAACTTTTCAAACGGAGTGACAAAACAGCAAAGATCTGAACTAGCTTCATCAAGAGGAACCTGAAAAAAACCATTTGACAAATCACAATTAGCACAATATTTAAACCTGCTAGTCGTGATGCTAGGTCCTCTGGTGAGGGAATGGGATGCATTTCACGCTGAATGGCTTTGTTCAGATTTTTGGGGTCAAGACATAGTCATAGGTCACCACTCTGTTTTACAACAATGACAAGATTACTAACCCATGCAGTGGGACTGGTCACTTTAGAAATTACACCAGACTTCTCCAAAAGTTTCAATGTTAACTCCAGTCTGGTAAACAAACTACGAGGGACTCTACGACAAGATTTAGCAACAGGAGACACACACTGATCTACATGATCTGTGAACACATCTTGAAACTCTTTAAGTAAGACTTCCTTGCATGTTGCTGAATCTTTAGCCACAGTACTAACACGTTGTACTAGGTGTAATGCCTGGAAAGCTTCTAATCCCAGTAATGGAACAGCTTGAGGGACATCCACAACTTCAAATCGTAACTGTTGCACTGCATTTCGAACCACACAAGGCAGTGTGTTAGAGCCCACGTGAGGTATCTCAAACTCACCATACGCTCGAAGTGAAGGACATATCTTTAGAATGAGATCAGTGTTGACCCCAAGATCAAGAAGCAAGGCAAGTGGCATTATGTACTCGAGCAGCTGTTCCGAGCTTGAAATAGACAACAAGTAGTAAGAACAGTAATGGACTCCCACCACGAACGACTGTCAAGGGCAAGCAGGATCACCAACTTCTGCTACATACAGATACTGAAGAGTGTCAGTGTAGCCTTCAACCTGATGTGACTGTGATTCTAGATTGGTTGAAACTTAATTTGCTTGACGGGAGTTAGGTGGCTTACTTTGTTTACCAAATACTACTGGATCACTGACAGATGTACTCTTACACACTGCTGCAAAATGATTCTTCCGCTGGCATTTTGCACAAGTTTTATTCGCTACAGGGCACATTTTCTCACGCCCACGATTATAGCTACAAAAACTGCACATTTGCTTAAACATAACCTGGTTTTTCAGAAACTAGAGGCGACTGAACTGCGAGGACGTCACTGGTGATTGTACTTGAATATGCACTAACAGGTGTACTCTGCATGACTGTCAACTGACTGTGGCTCGCTTCTAAGGACCGACACTCATCTATAGCTTTTTCAAGCATTAAATCGTCTCCTGTTTGTAGCACCTTTTCTTCCATTTGTGCATTGCTGATTCCTGCTACTAAAATGTCACAACACAGAGAAATTTCTTGAGTGCCAAATTCACACACACGAGACAAGTTTTTTAGGTCCGTTAGGAATAGTTCAAATAGCATTCCTCCAGGGTGCCTCATAGTCAAAGACTAGAAACTGTGATATAGAAGATTTTTATGTGGTGAACAGTACTTGTTAAATCGAGAAATGACAGTATCAAACACTTGTACTTCGGCCTAAGCTAGGTTAAATGAATTGTAGATCCCAATTCCTTTGTCCCCAATGGCGTTCAACAACACTGCCACTCGTGGAATCTCAGTCATCCTTTATCTTAAGTACTTGCAGATACTACAGCTTAAATTTTTGCTTCCAGAACGTCCAGTTTTGATCAAGATTATCTTCAAGAACTAGAAGGTCGGGTGGTTTGGCGAACTTTTCCATCTTGACTAAGAAGAAAAAATATCCTGTACCTGACACCATGTAGAATACTGTAAAGACGACAGCAAAAGTGGTTTCACAAACATCTTTAATCCCAAGCTACAGCATGGCAAAGTAAAAACGACAATGGCAGCACATCTAAATGGTATGTGTAGTGTTGTTACATGCTGCCAACACAACATGTTTACAATTCTTACTTACAGGGTGACATGAGATGAGTGTGGAGCAGTGGAATAAAAGGGTGGGGGAAATGCGAGATCCCAGAGAAAATCCTGAACCTGGGAATATTAGGAAGTAAACCAATCCCCCCCAATAAAGCAGTGATAAGAAGGGCCCTCCCCTAGGAAATTTTGGATCTCAAGATGCATTTAAGCAGTTAACTTACAGGGGCGGACTTAAAGGTGATGGAAGGTAACGGGCTGAAGCCCAACCCCTCCCCCAAATCCTGTTGAACATTATGTAGCCAAAGTATACCCAGTTGTCTCAAGGAATGATGATCCAAGTACATTTAATGTGTCCTACTTGTATGTATGTTATTTTTAATGTTCTGTAATGGTAAACAACCACACTTTTGACATGGCTGGTATTTTTTAAAATCCATAAAATCACATAGGCCCCTCCCCTCCCCCTGGGTGCACCACTGCTGTGGATCCACCCTTGATTACAGTCTGTACAAGAGTTTAACTACCACATGCACCAAAAGGTAGCTATGTGCTTACCCTGTTTTGTATAACTTCAATTAAACCTGACAGTTGTTTGGACACACACAATTTACAAAATGTTACATCAGTCACTCTGAAAGACAACATCTCGAGATAATTTTAGAACCAACAAGTAGACAGACATTGAATCAAACATTAACGACTCTTAAAAGGGTTGCCCTCCAAACTGTCAAATTTTATTTGAAGTTATTTGAAAGGGTGAACAGAAGTGGAAGAATGTGCTTTGAAAGAGGATGTATACATGCACACATGTTTCAAGTTCAGTACTGTATTTATTTTACAATACTTCAATACTTAGAGGAAAACACTCAACAAATTCATTGTTTGTCTCTTTGAAATACAGTTATGATTGTTTAAAAGTTTGGATTACCAATTTTATCTACTGCAAAACAAAAAATATAGCATCACAAAAACTTTGCACAAAATATGTGCACCATATTTTCAGATGCAAAATTACGTATTTTGTGATTATATTTTTTTTATTGGAGACTGATTACCAATAATTTCTTTTTTGAACTCCAGCAACCTGTTTGATATCATAGCTCGACACACAGGATCATCATGAACGTGAAAGATTGGATTTTCATTGGTTGGGCACTCAGAAATATGCACTACAAATTTGGCTAGTTTATCTATTGCTTCATCCATGCTGTCTGTGAATACAGTCTCTAGGAAGAAACCAGGATTATCATGATGCAGAGAAATGTATGATTCTCTCGACTGCAAGACTGTGTGGAAGAAATACTCCTGAGCTCTTCGGACATCCTCATTTCCAGTACTGTCAGGATTTTCCATCTCACTGCCATCCTGTTTTTCTGTAACAAGATGTGTTCCTTTCCTGTGGACGAGAGCACCTTCTTGAACCTCGTACTTTTGTTCCAGCAGCTGTCTGTGGAACTGTTCAGTCTTAGGCATCACCAGCACAAGGCGGGGCTGCACCGCAGAGCTGAATAGTGCCAGGGCACCGATCATATCCATGTGTGTGACACATACTTTATGAACCGCTGCTGCCTTGGAGAGCTCACGCCGATCTGTTGGAAACAGCATGACGCTGACAAAGTTAAGACTAAGAACACCATAGAATCAACTTTACTAACATTTTGTGTAACAGGCTAGAACAATAAAATCCTCAGTTTATGTTTTATAACAGATTGGAGAAAACTGTATTTGAAAAAAAAATTTTATCTGTACTGATATAGAAATAAATTAAAAACATGTAGTTTGTCCAGCCACTGCTATAGGTTAATTTCAAAGTTATACCAAACAGCAGAGAAAATAGTATCCTTAATAAAAATATTTTGGGAACAAAAATTTTTAATTTAACAACCATAAAAACTAATGATAAAATCTATAAATAAAAAAAGTTGAAGACTACTTTTGCAATAAATGTTTACAGCATACAGGAATCTATTTTAGCTTAATTAAACTAAAATAGCAAAAGGATCATTTATTTACTAGCTGTCTGTTTAACTGGGGAGTAAATATTTTACTTGACTTGTCCAACATTATTGAAAAACTGAACTTCTTACATTTGTAGGCAATTACTGTATCTGTTTTTAAACACACAGCAAGAAGTTATGGAAAACAATTTTGTGAGAAAAAGGTGTTTTCCAAGACATTTGACATGTTACCAAAACCTTCATGGGGTCATACTGGGTTTTTAAGGCTAGATTAAGTACCTTTGACAGCCCGTAAATTTTTGATCCCCTCATAGTTTGTCACATTAGCAATAACATTTTAAATATTACTGTGTAAAAAACAATATTTCACTATCTTTCAGCATGTAGCCAGTGACATCTAATTTCAGTAGAGAATTATTAAATTTTAGTAAGTCTGTTGGTTATATGCTACAGTAACATGTAAATTTTATTTTTAACATGCAGTTTAGGGAATATGCACAATGCACGCCAAAAATTTTACAATGGACGATAATATAGTCAGTAGTAATGTCTACAAAGCCAACATGATTTCTTACAAGTATCAAGTTATACATTTTTACAATTGAACGGCCTTAAGGCTACTGGCTCTTATTCACTCTGTTTTTGCTAATACATATAATTTTAAAACCCTAAAGGAAGCCGTCATATACTGTAAATTCCACCACATAAATGAGTTGAAAATGGTTTTTATTTTGTATGCTAATTTTTCAAAACAAAAAACTACACACCTAATTCATTAATTTTTTTATTTTTTACATAACCCTGGAGATTCCATTGTTAATGGAATATAGGGCTTGTCAATTTGAAATATGTACAGTTACACTATAAGTATATACATAAATTACCTTATGTTACCTTTTAGTTATTAAAAATTAAATTTCACAAGCATTGGTATCGTTATACAGTATAGGATACATGATTATACAAGCAAATACCGGTAATACAGGATTATGTAAAAGTACAAAAAAAACATTAATAAAAATATAATGTGAAGTTAATAATGATGTGTACATACATAATAGGTATAAATGTCACTAGCAACGTGGCCGTGATGGTGCCGATGCGGATTTTACGTTGAAGTACCAAAACTTGGTAATAATAATTCATTTAAGCAGACACGCAATGCGATGGGGTGTCCGGTAACGTGTGCTAGGCAAAGGTGAACCAGTATACGAAATGAGAACTATTGCAACCTTAAATTAGTAATCATGATATATACTGCACACGAACAGCGCCTCACCTCTCCAGACGACTTCGACGAACTGCCACGAGGAAGGTGGCCGCTGAGGGCGCCTTGCCTTGCTACGGGGTTTACACACTTCCGGTACCTCGTGCGTATTGAATGATTAATGTTTACATTTTAGAAATGGCAAAAAAAAACTTTAAATTATACAAAACAAATAATGTTACTCATTTTACATTTCTCTGTTTGGAGTTAATAAGTATCTGTTTAAATAGTGAAAGTAAACATAATATCGGGCACTAGCATGGCTGCCTGCTCAAATGTCCTCTGTGCCCCGATGTACACTGCCTGTAATAAACACAAACACCCTTGTGGAAGAACATGCAAAATACACTGTGTGACGCAAACAAATTATGTGAGAGTCTGTGTTTATATGAATGGGCTTGTTGCTGTGGCACATCTCGCACCGTTATGGGCTTAACCCATCTGCTGGCCCTTTGGCAGGCATCAGCTTATCATGAAAAAGTTTGACTGTTTTACGATATCTGCTCCCTTTTAGGATTAACAAAATATTTGCAAAACCAGTGTAAACATAGGAGTCTTGGCATTTACAGCTCGTACTGAAACATACTTACTGAAGCCATATCTACAGCCTAGTACACTGTTTGTTGCCAAAAATTCACCCTTTGTGGCCATTTCGTTGAACTCATAATCTGAAGTGAAATGGTAGCATTTTCCATTCTCTTCGCTTCCATCACTGAGTGGAGGTCGAGTTGTGTGGTTTACCCCAATCACCACCTACAGCAAAATAGTTAACGTGTAATTAAGCAAATTTTCTCACTTCCATTGCATTATGTGACAATTCACTAGTTTTAATAGAATTCATTGTAAATTCAACATCATGTTGAAATAAAAAAAAAAAAAATGTTATTAAGTTTTATAAGAGAAGCAAACAATGTACATAGAGAAAAATAAGACAGCAATCAACACATCTTTTTTTTTTTTCTGAATTTCTGACTCTGAGCTGCACCAGATTCCTTTGCTCACCCTTACATAAAATTTATTGGAATTCTTTTCTGTAATTTACCTTACAAGTTTGGCTATGGCTCAGTCTGTTTTTTGCTGTGATCTCTGTCATTGCGAGGTCTATATTTGAAATTCTAAAGCATGCAAGAACAATAGCTTTTCTTCCCACATAAGGACGGTGGGAAATCATTAGCTTATTGGCCTCACATTTGGGGGAGCTAGCTTGATTTCCTGCTTAGCACAACCACCCAAATGTCAGTTTTCAGAGGTTTCCTGAAATCATCAGGGGGCCGATTAAATATAGCTTTTTATGGGTAGACTGCAAAACTTGTACACGCGTTGCATCTGGTTGCGCTGCATTGGAATTAAATACTCACACTCTTGGAATTTGTACTTGTACTTTGTACTTGCATTGCGCTGCATCAGTGTCAGTGCAAATAGCAAGTGGTGATATTTAATCAGGGCCCAGGTGAACACCAGGATGGTTCCTTACCAGATTCCTTGGCCAATGATCTCTCCCTTTCCTGTCTGTTTGAGCCGTTGGTGCCATTTATAATGACCTGGCTTCTAATGTGACTTTAAGCTTAACTTACCTACATGTGTCTGGAAGGCATAAACTGTGAATAAGAAATTCTCAAAATAGTTAGACACTTACTAAAATTTCTTATGGTGATAACTCTAATATTTAAAAATTATTTTGAAGTTTCTTTCCACACAGAATTATAACTGTGTAAATAACATTAAAAAATAAGTAATAAAACAATTTGTGACACAAAACCAATCCTCTGCATGAATATATGAATTAATACTTTCTGAATATGGAGTCTGTAATGAAGTGTTGACACTGACTCTACTCGGAAAAAACTTTTGTTTTAGGAGCATTGGCTAAAAAAATTGGTCATCTTAATTACATTACAATAATGTGTCAAAGTGTGTTCTATTTGCAGAAATTATTGTGTTTGCATTTTCTTCAGGCACAAATTTTTTTACGCAGAGTATTTTGCAAAATAACATGTCAGATGTCAAAGTTTCATGGGTTTTCTCACGTACAAATAGTGTACTGTAATCTTTCATTCAATATCACCTTGAATAAAGTAATTTTGTTAACTAATACGTTGTTTGCACTTTGGTTTCATTAATACATTGTTCGTACTTTGATACTGTAAGCTATTTAACATCAGCCACTAATTCATTTAGCTCCTTTGAAATTTGGTACACTTCTAGCACACACTGTTTATTCTGCATCATCGTACAATCTATATTTCACACCATTTTGATGTAATACCACCCACAAAATTAACAATTCAAAAAATTTACTGCAAGAAAAATGAGTTTAAATCTACTGCAATTACTCTGAACCATAAAAAAGAGTCACAGATACATAATGAACAAAAAATTTACCTACTAGGTGTGGAGAGACAACACTGTTTCTTATGAGTAAGTAAACACCTATCTCTTATTTTATGTTGTGTTTCACTCCAGGAATATATTTTAAGCATGGACTAACTGTAAGCTAAACAGTTTAAATAAAATTTAACAAACTCTGATGCATGTATGTAAGTTTATATTATTTGTAAATCACGAAAACAGTTCAATTCTGATTTTGATTTGTCATTGCACAAAAACTTATGCATCAATTTTTTTTTATCTAAGAAAAGCCACTTATTAATAATGCCTAACAGTAACTATACAAAGTCATCAACTTTTTTTTGCTAACCAGCTTACACATCATGATTTAAAATTTGTCACCATGGCATACATTGTTTGGAAGGTGTGTTGCCAGCATCTGCACCAGGCAATTTTTGTTTGATGCGAGTGGCCCCACCAGGACAATCAGCGGAAGTGGTCCCTGGTCCAGGGGATGTGTCTCCAGCCCAATGTTAGGCGTGTTCATGTGATGCAACATGGTGAGGTTAGTGTGCAGACGAGCTGCTCGCTCAAGCTCTGATGGTCTGAAAATGTCTCTGGCCACCACCTGCCACACAAAGCATATACTACTACTATACGCATTTCAGGATAAAGCGAGCACTAAAAATTTAACCTTTGAAAAATATCACTAGCCGTTACTACATATTATTCAACATAAACTATAGTTGCCTTACTGCTTGTATGGTTGGCAGCAAAATCACGCAATATAATTCAGTGTATTTTCCTATTTAAATACAACTGTACTGAAACAAAAGCAACCAAAATCGACACAGTTGTATTTTATACAAGTAATAAAGTTGACTGTCAAACTGTATAGACTCCTACTGACTGCACAATTTATCTTGCACGTGCAAACATCAAGTGAATGTTCAGAGAGGTTAGACATTTCCCATCGTCAGTCGTTACGTATGTAACGATACAAATTAGTTGAAAATAGAACTTTAGCAGGGCTTTTTTTGAGTGCTTACTTTATCCCGAACCACCTATAGTCAAGAATGTTCTTTTTATTGAGGTTGAACAACTCCAAACAGGAAGCAAAAATTACTATCCTGGCAATTTTTATACATATTCAACATAGTGGAAAACAACAGAATGTGTGTACAAATGGCTTGTAAAGAATATAAAACATTATGAATGAATAAAAAGTCTATCAGTACCACTCTGACAACATTTTTTGCTGTAACACACTGCGCTGGCGGACGTAAGACCTCTGCTGTTAATAGCGACCAAAACATCTTACTCACCCCATCGCTTTTATTGTATGCATTAACAGATTAATACACACATTTTATGAAACACAAGTACTGAAATCACTGAACTTGTTCCTTTTTATTTTCCTACCAAACCTGACAAATTTTCTTTCATGACGCTTGTCTGATGTAAGGTTTTAGGCATAGGCTCGTATTCATTTTTGAATACAGATAGTGAAATTAGATGCACCTTCAATTCTGTGGCCCCTTACTAGCAAAACTGTCATTTAAAACTGCAAGACAGAAGCCAGATACTTTGCCAGTCTTCATGTTTTCCCCATCCTCCTTGGCTACTTTTTCCACCAAACCCACCTCATCTTGCAGCCCAATGTGGAGACGCTATGAGTACAGGTATTGTTTAACAAACTGACTTCCACCCTCCATGCAATACCAACCTGACAACCATTCCGGAAATCCACATCTAGAAAGCACTTCGTCAAGTTAACACAATTGTCCCTAGAAGCCTTAACTATCATAAAGATAAAATTTCAGACCCAGGCGGTTACGGTATATTATGTTTATATACTGTAATCAACATGTTAAAACTAAATCCATTCTGTGTCACATGGTCTCTCTCATTTTAAGTGACATGCACTACATGAGTCTAAGATACAGTCTGTAACAACCTCAACCTCTTGTCTACACACACCAGCTTACATACCTTATCTTCAATGGGTACTTGGTCTCCATCAAGTATGGTGAGTGAAGGAAGAACTTGAATGACTTTGTGTCGATACATAAGCTCATTTGTAATGGGGTTATTTCTCATATCCAAACTTTCAAGTGACATCAATCTCCCCAGATAGTCCAACTCCTGAAGATTTCTAATATAGTTGTTTGTTAACTCAACATACTTTAGAGTGTATACACCCTGAAAGAGAAATTAACTGTTTTGTTGATTTAGTTTTACTGGCACTAATTTAATTCTACAATACTTAAAATTAAAATCAATAAAAAGTATGTTACAATGTACCAGTAGCTTTTATTTTATAAATGTTGACTAAGGACTTTCATGTGACTTTCAATTGTTTACACATCAGTATACCTGTCTTGTATTTTCTCATTTGAAAGTCTTTAAACAATATTTTGAGATCATCGAATATCTAAAATAGAACTTTATGGCTGCTAACACTTGTAAAGTAGTTTTAAATTAAATGTTACGCTGAATTCTAAATTAATCTTGGCAGAAGTTTATGTTGTTAATCTTAAGCAGGCAATGTTTCAAGGACTTATACACAGTATATTAATTACCTGAAACAATGCAAGAGATTTTAGTTGGTTATGACTTAATTTGACCAATTTAAGATCCGTCATCGTCTTCATACCGACATCACTTCCTTCCTCAAACTCAGAAAGCTTGTTGTACTCTATCATTAAGTTCTTGATGTGGGTGTGGTTAAGGTTCTCAAATCGCTTGATAAGGTTATGTGAGAGGTTTAAATACTGAAGATACCTGGTGTATGACACATTCAAAGTTAGTTATGTATTTTACACATCAACTGAAGTCTTATTCATCGAGAAAAAATTTAATAAAAATACTGTACTACAAAGTCCTCTTTTTAGGTTACTACACTGCAATATGTAAACCAAAAGGGAAAGAAGCCATAGCATGTTGATTCAAATCCGAACCTCGGCATATACTGTACATTTAAGTTTTCAATTCACGTGTCAACAGATTACATCACAAATTATGTTCAGTAGAACCCAGTAATAACACTTCTGATAGGATCCAAGAAATATAAATTTTAACACAAAAAACATTACACCAGTGAAACGTTCTAATTAGAAACATTTTTAGTGAACAAGAAAAGGAAGCCCTACAGCCAGCAGGAGTGTTATAAGTGGGAATTTAATAACAAGATTCTCTAGTCTCTAGTCAAATGTCTCTGTTGTTTTTGTGTATATTATTTGTATGACGGATTCTATAGCATGTAAATGCTCCACAGAATGACAAAATGAAATTCTACTGTCTTGAAAATTCAGATTATCCATTTAGCAGTAGCCTTGAATTTTTTTTACTACATATAAATGTGAAAAATAAACACATAATAAAATTTTTTAGGTATAATCAAGAATGCAAACAGTAAGAAACTCTAATATTACTGCATGGACTACAATAAAAGTGTAACTTTGAGATTACAAGGTAGTTATTGGAATTTACTGTTTTTTATTTGGCTTAATTTAAGACACCTATCTGTAGACAAAGATAAAATATTTTATCAATATCTGGTAAAATAACTATAGACAAAATAAGTAAAAAAAATAAGCATGGAAGCATAACTGCAAATGGCTGACCTGAGGTGCTGCAGGCCAGAGATGTGAGTGACGAGGTTATAAGAGAGATCGAGATGAACCAGGGACCAGAACTGCGTAAGGTCTGGGATGAGCTGGATTTGATTGTGAGAGTAGTTGACATATGTGAGGAACTGAGGGGGCGGGAATCCCAGCAGAGACTGTAGTCTGTTGTGCGAGGCATCCAACCACTCGAGGTGACACAGCCCCTGCAGTGCATTTACGTCGGTGAGATGGTTGTAGGACAAGTTGACATGGCGAAGGTGATGATAACCTTCCAAGAGTGAGATGTCCCTCAGGTTCTATAGGAGACAAACATCACTTGTACATACAGGTAGTCATTCATCTAAACTCTACCACTTCCACACCAATCAAAAACCCTCAAGACGACTCTGTACTTAGTGAATGGATCATGCTGTAACATATTATGCCTGTTATTTCTTAATGTGAAACTGATTAATTTAGTCCCAATACGTTTACAAAATTAGTACACACTTCAAACTATGCTTAACGTTGATTTAAAAAATGCAATACCTTTATTACCAACATTTTTTGGGGTCCCTCAAAATGACTAATAACAGCTTTGTTCAAACTTCTTTAGCTTCACGAATACCACCTGAATTCGTAAGACCCAAAACTATAATCCTGCACTGAATTTTACTACACACTATACACAAATAAAAATTATACAGTAACTGTTTAATAAAAAAAGACCACTTTGAAAACATTGCATGCCAGATTAGCGTGCCGTGTGAAGAGGTGATGTGGTTCTCGATCGATCATGGCAGTTTGATCCTTATTGTTCCCCAGTTTCCATACCCCAAACACGGAAAATTACATCCAGTACCTAGGCCTTTTAACAGGTTTTCATATACACTGTATGGCAGGAAAAACATGAAGTACGTACAATCTGCGGAATGTTATCATTAAGAATACAGTAGTTCGCTTTAAGGAGAGTGAGTGTGCAGGTAGATATGGGCATTGCAGAGTAAATAAGAGACAGTGTGATAGAGTGAGTGCAAGTATGAAACTGCTTATGTAACACAAGTTGAATTTAAGTAACTTCTACGACAACATATGTACTGCTGAAAAGAATTTCTGCATCGCCCACATATATTTTGTGTGGGTTATATGACTTACAGCTGACTGATCTGGTTGACCTTGTTTGGTATTTGTATGTGCGTTGATGTCTCGTGTAGTGTGCCCATTCATTCACTGCTCCCAGTATTCTGTGGATCATGTGCTTGTACTCAAATAAAATTGATGCAGAACATTTCTTGCGTAGTGGGCCAGGACATGCCAACTATTTATTGATTGGTGAGAGGTGATGGAGGAAAAAGGGGGGGGGGGTGACTACTACTGCTACTACTACTCTCTTGCTCTTGTTATTTGACACTTAGGGTGCGATTGTCTAAATTTTTCGCTACAAATAAACAATGTCATTCTGAAATTAAAAATATGCAAAGGAGGATGGCGGGTGATTGTGGGGAAGAGACAATTTGCTTCCTAAGGTTTACTTAAGGGAAGGGGGGGGACCAATGTAAGTGAAGAAGTCTTTGGTTGCTAGGTTAACCCACACACTCGCTGCCTGATGAAGCTGGCTTAAGCCAGCGAAACATCACGCACTCGCCCAACAATGTGTTCGTCCAGTCTTATGTGTGTTACTATCTAGAAGTACCAGCCTGTGAGTAACTCAACCCTCTGTCAATTAATTATTGGTTAAGGGGGATTGATCCCTGTCAAATAAGTTTTTCTGTTTTTCTTATAAATCAGGGAATAGACACATTGTTTACTTTTTTCACGCTGACAAGGCATAGTTTATTGTTTCATTCACTTATTGGAATCCATATGGCATTGTTTCTGTTAATGTTGCGACCTCTGTAGTCGCTCCCGTAAATAAAGCAATTTTTCCTTTCCAGCTGTTTCCCGTTGCAAAATAATGAATATATTATGGTTCCAAGTAGTTACAGAAAATCAATTAAGTTTGTATCTATGCCTTGTCGTGACAAATATTTTGATACATCGACTGGAACAGAAGTTATCGAGAAGAAACAGATAAATCCAAGGTGGTAGGGATCAATACCCCTTAAGAGGAGACTGCAACTCCTCAACTCGATCCCCTGCCCCCTGTTGGCATGGTCCTGGTAGTGGGGTCATGTTATGTTCATAACATATATACAGAAACCACTGAGAGATGCCACTGTTCATGTTGCAAACGTTAGACTGGCTGCAAAATATAAGGCACATTTGAGTTGTATCAGAGGTGCTTCTAGTTTGGGTACAGGAGTACACTACACAGTAAAACACTCTTACGAAATTTACACTTATATTCCCCTTTAATAAGTATGAAACATTTTTTACCATGTATATGAATATGACTGTAATTTGACCCTCTAAAGTAGTTTTTCTGTTTGATAACTTAAAAATTTTTAGTCGCTTCAGACACTTCTTAATATGGTAAAGTTACGGAAGCTGCCTACCTGTGAGCTCTGGCATGAAGAAAAATAAAGATTTACATGTTATATTAAATGAGGTGTCGATTTGTTCAACTCCGTGCGGCCCACAATGCTACAGGATCGTTTGGCCCTGACATGCAAGAAGATACGGTATGAGTATTTTTAATCCTGTAGTAACATTTTATTACTTTGCTGCATAAAATAAAATGGTATCTATCCAAAAGCGACATTTGAAATGTGGCTGAGCCCCACCTAGCATACTTTAACATGTAAATTACTATCCTTGTTCATGTCACTGCTCTCAGGTAGGCAGAGCCCTTAAGTAAAATATTTACCTGCAAGAAAAAAACCTGAAGTGTTTTTGTTTTGCATGTGAAGATTTAGAGCTAAATACTGAACAGGAAAGTTTCTATTGAAAATAATGCCCATTCCAAACTGATCAACTGTCTGACTTGTGTGTGTAACATTATTCCATGCAGATTACTCCTACAGTACATCTACTATTCTCTATTTACGAACAAGAGGTTAACACTCTAATGAAGTTAGGTTGGACTTTTTCAGTATAGAATTTGCCATTCCAACATCTGAAGTATGCTCTGACTTACTGACATAGCCTCCTGTATACATACAATTATCCAACAACACAAGTGAAATAATTTCCCTAGCCTTGTTTTGAAGTGCGGCCTTGACCAACACACAGCTAGCAGAGTTCGCAGAGTACTCCAGCTGAGACAGGCTCCCAGCAACTATCCGCCACGTCAGCAGGCCGTCCCTCTCCTGCTCATTGGGCGTAAAATCTTTGAACTGTAGTGAGTGGATCATATCAAACACATCAGTACTGTCATCCTCTCCGCTTTCCTCTTGCTGTACTGATGACAACTCTTCAAGTGTCTGGGTTTCTGACTCTTCCATTCTCTCCTGAGGGCAATCATACATCTGTAAGTCTCTACTGCAAACCACACGTTACATCACAGATGCCTCTTAACAGAAAGGGGGTTCCATGGGTCCATGGACACTTTCAAGTCTTTCACAAGTAGTAACAAGATTTGACCAGTGATAATACAAGCTCAATCCTTAACATGACTCAATTTATGAGCACTGTGAACATTTCAATTGGTTTGAAGTCCATGACAAATATATCTCCTATGTGGATGTATGTGTGATGTAAAATAAAAATTTTTACTTTCTTAAATAAGTGAAGGCAAACGGCACAGTCAAGCAGTTAACTGCTATTGTTGGTTGGCACAGAGGATCAACTTCTTTCACTGCCGTGTGTGTCTGATAGTGTAGCAAGCACGAGTGTACGTGTAGCAGGCATGAGTGTACGTGTAGCAAGCACGAGTGTATGTGTAGCAGGCACGAGTGTACATGTAGCAAGCACGAGTGTACGTGTAGCAGGCACGAGTGTACATGTAGCAAGCATGAGTGTACGTGTAGCAGGCATGAGTGTACGTGTAGCAAGCACGAGTGTATGTGTAGCAGGCACGAGTGTACATGTAGCAAGCACGAGTGTACGTGTAGCAGGCACGAGT
>PNEQ01067535.1:0-20306 GCA_003012365.1 Medauroidea extradentata | reverse complement strand
ATTCATCGCGAAATTGTGCAAAAACTAAATTTGCAAAAAGTGATTGATAGGTTTGTTAAAAAGAACCAACGAAAAATTAAGCTTTATGTCTGATGTATATATGTTTCTCCATAATGTCTTAATTTCTCTGTAAGGATGTTTTATTTGATGTCTTAATATATTAGTATTTGCTATAACTTCATAAAGTTATTTGCCATTTACCAGATCTGCATTTTATAACATTGTATACTGTGTGTGAGACATCTGCAGATAAGAAATGTTTTTTTGCTTAGTGCATAACATAAATCGACTGATTTATTATCATATCCAGTTGAATTAATATGTCCATTCGTTGTTAAAGGTCAAGGTTAACAGCATTATTGTCGTAATTTATTTAGTCAATAAGTAGTACGCTATTGTTTTTATTTTATTATATTGTTAAGTAGGTACACCGTTTCTTTGTGCATATTTTTTTGTCAGTAATGTGTACAGTATTTCAAAATATTGTACTAAAATGTGTGTGTTTCTCTGTCACAAATTCAGTAAATTCTTATTTTCCAAAAAATATTTTACCGAATTTCTCAGCTTATTAAAGGAATCTAATCATCTGCAATTCTTTAACAAACACTCACAAGTCACAATGCATTACTGTATTTTGCAGAATTTTTACAACTTGTTTCTGTTATTTATTAAATTTTATTACATTTACTTTTTTTGTGTCAGCCTACAGTATAAACAGAGGGATTTATATATAAAAAGAACCATTCAATTTTCATTGTATTGTGTCATTTCTATGTTTTTTTCTCTTCTCTCAGGAGGAAAAAATGTACTGTATATGTATTGTAATGTACTGTAGACAATATTGAGTGCAAAACATAGGAGCCTTTCTTTAGAAAACTTCTCGAATGCTGTTTGTGCAAATGTGCATTACACAACCCTCTTCGACATTAATCCATATATTTTACCTGTACACCTCCTACACTGCACTGCTTGTGTACATACACTTCTTTTTATCACAACACTAAGGATTTAATATTTTTAACATATTTTATCCTTAAAAATATAATAATTTCTTAAAGTGGTATATTCAAATTTTCCGGTTCATAAAAACCTTGAAAAGCACAATTTTGCACGATAAAATTCAAATTTTTCCGGGGGAGGGCCCCCGGACCCCCCTCCATTACTTGGGGATCGGTATCTCCTTTACAAGGCATGGGCCCCCCCCCCCTTGACCAAGAGCTGGATCCGCCCCTGATTTTTGCCAACCTACTCATAAATAATACCTCTGAGGACTGTAGCCTGTACACACGAATGAATTATGACAGACCTGCCTTTAACATTCACTCAGGTATTTCATAAAGTTCGTGGTGTGGGAGGGGTGGGGTTACGGGTTCGTATCCTGTGCAAGACTTTGCAATATTATTATAGCATAATATTGCGCGCGCTCTTTACACTGAGCTTAGACGATTTACAGTTCACTGTTATTGAGTACGTTGGCTGTTAAATTCCTTCATCACATATTTTATCCAGAGTTACTGTTTACATTACATAATTTCACGCGTGCAAAGCCGCAGCCGGGCAGCTATTTTATAGAGAAATAAAGATGAATAAAAAACAAAGATGTTCTGCAATTAAAGTACGCTCAGCGAAGTGGAATGGATAAAGCTTTTTGTTTATATTGTTTTACATATAAACAGAGACTATAGTAACACGATCAAGTAATACGTAATTAAAAGTTAGTTACTCTTTTCTATAGTACACGCGGGCGAAGCCGCAAAGGGAAAGCAAGTTGATGCACGTAGGATGTTAATCGGGAAAAGGTTTCGTGCGTTGTGAAAACTTACCTAAAAGAGTAACAACTAGTTGTCTTTTTACTCCGTAAGAATGAAAACGATGCACTAATATATCTTTCTTTTCAACATGTAGGTAACGTTTACATCAAAATCATTAAAAAATACTTTCTAACCTTGTACGATACGAACATTTCGATTGATACACATACGCAGCTAAATTCTAGTATAAATTATGTTACTAATTGAACACAGTCGTACTTTTTAAAGCATGTTATTGAAGAGATTCTACTTATCTTAAAGCCACGACTTTATAATCATTATAAAATAAAAATATGCAATTATTGCTCGGCTAAAAAATAAAAAATCTTGAGTCTACTAAGCAATTATTTGCAGTGCTCTTCACAGCCAACTACGAAGTTCATGTATTTATTTTATGCCGCTTATGTTCAACAATATTGCGTATTTTTGTAACAGGTGGCGGGGTACAGAGAAAATTGCCTAAAATGTCGCCGTTAATATTTATAATGATGTTTAAAAACCAAAATATCACGTAAGTTCACTTACCTGTACGCCAGTCTGCAATAATATTTATGAAGCAAACAAATGCTGCTCATTGGCTGCTAGTTGTCACAAAAATACCACTAGATTTGATATTCCATTTGTTGTCGGCTTGAGTTTACAGCCCTATGTACACTGTCATCAGCTAGTGATTTATTGGCTGCTGCTTTTGTGTATGTCAAGTTGTACATCTCAAAAGTAGAACCACGATTTGGTGGAGGAAAGATTTTTGCAAAATTTGGTTACAAAACCTTATGCGAAAGTTGTGCAACTTTTCTTCATTGCCATTGCTTGGATAATTAACTATCACATGTCTTGGGATTCTACCGACCAATCACAAACGTATGATGTCACAGTAACTAGAGGTGACAATACATTATAAAAAAATTTAAAATTTATAAAGGTCTGCTTTGTACTTTTACAAATCCTTGTTAAAGTACAAAGATTTTCTTTGTGAAATCATTAAGTTACAAAGATGAACTTTGTAATACTACAACGGAATTCTTTGTACTTATATACCGACAGTTCCTGCATTGTAATTTTTTTTTGTAAAATATGACAAGGCACTTCTTTGTAGTTTTACATACTTTTGTTTTTCCTTGTAAAATTATTTGTTTATAATGCTAAAAGAATTTTGTTTGCAAAAGAAACTTAGAAAATAAATCTATAGTCCACCAAAATCATATGTTCGCCGGAAATAACTTATGCAAAGATCACAACCGCTGGAAATAATTTTTCTGAAATAAAGTGCTTCAAAGTAAAGAATTATTACTGAACAGTACTTTGAATGCATACAAATAAATTTAGGACAAACAGTGTAGGCGTCACAATGGTCTAGGGGTAAGGGGCGTGGAAGCTAAGTGCGGGGAGAGTGATTCGAAACTTGCCACTTCCAATTGTTTTTATTTAAAAAAATCATGTAAACGTCGCTTATTCAAAAGTTATTTAATAAATAAGATCAGTGGTATTTATGAAGTACAATTACCATTTAAATTAATTTTATTTCCTTATTAAAATTACAACTACAAGGCTATTCCTTGTAATTTTACTAACATGTACTTGGAAATTAATTACTAGGACAATAATTGTAGTTTTACAAGGTATTTCTTTGGCAATTGGGTTTCCAAAAATTTTCTTTGTAAAAGTTCAAAAATGTTTACAGTGTATATCGCAAAAAATTTTTTGTGCATGAACATACTTTCGAAAACACTGTGGTTTCTTGCGAAATGTGTCTCTATGATTGGGTGATATATGTCTGGCACAACGTAGCTTTTTGCAGACCAATTATAGGCCAAAAATATTGCAAAAGCGGGATTCTTATTGGCTCAGTCAAATAGGGTAATAGCTCCACGTGCAAGCTGAACGTACGTTGGTAACAATAACCTTATTCTGAGTAGCGCAGTCAAATGGGAAACATGTGTGAGCAAAGTCACGCTGCTAACAAACACAAAGCTGATATGCCGACGTGCACGAAAGGCACTGAAAGAAAATGTTGCAACAATATGTTCGCAACAAATTCGTGGCTCTAAGGTAGTGCGGAAGTCACTGAGCTTTTTCATGCAGGTCTGCTACTGGTTAACAGTCTTCAAGGAAGAGCTTCAGTAATATTTACCTATTCGCGAAAGTAATTAACGTGTACAGGAGTTTGAAATCTTACGTCTTCTCAAATGAACTCACGAAATTTTCGGATCTTTGTTTTCGGCTCAGCGTCTTCCTAGAAGTGTCAAATAAACACCTAATGGTTAGAGAAGTACAAATTTCGCGTTATTATTTGGTGTGACATGTTAGAATTCACTTGTCTATACCTACCCGAACACACCCCGTGAGGCTGTAGGATCCTAGTCTTCTCAGCTTTGTGTGCCGGTATTACAGGATAGTAAGAGATGTTGGTATATCGCGAAATTTTATTTGTCAACATACACTTGTGACATGTGTGATTGGGTGATATACGTCTTACACAACGTAGCTGTCTGCGGACCAACAATAGGCATCTAATATTGCAATAGCGGATTCTTATTGGCTTAGTCAAATAGGGTAACAGCTCCAAGTACAAGCGAGAGCCAATAATCTTTTGACAAGCTGAACATGCGTTGAAACCCAGCACACTGCCAAGTTTTACCGCGATAAACTATAATCCCTAAGGATAGTCGGTATTTTGGAGTTGACTTCTAATCATCGGTTGAAAAGTCCTTCAGGCGACCCACTCAAACTAGCGTCCAATAGCAGAAGCCAGATGAGCACACAATAAGTTCGAATACAGTTTGCTGTCGGATAATAAACTTGAAATTTACAGGTCTCTACTAATGGCGAAATCTATACGAACGTACAGTTATTTGAAGTCTAGCTTGTTTCCGAAAGAAAACGAGAATTTTTCACGTCGCCACAGATGGTACTTCCGGCGGAGTTAACACGGGGAATATAGTTTACTGCTTGGCTAGTTCAACACGACGCAGACGTTTTGCTGTACGTCGCCTGGCGTAGGAGCGCCAATTACTAAATGGCGTTAATTTATTGGCTCCCCCCCTGTCCTAACCGCCAGAACCTGTTTGCGCCGACTGAGTGTGCTAGTTTAATTGCCCAGCCAAATATTCTCTCTCTCCCTCTCTCACTGAAATGTTGCCTCTCTGTGCTCCAGTACCTTCTCTCCCAACTCGCAGGTTACCTTACTCTAGAACAATACCAACTCTCTCATTCTCTCTCTCTCTCTCTCTCTCTCTCTCTCTCTCTCTCTCTCAACCTGTGTGAGTTCTGAACTGTTCAGACCGTCCACGTAGAACCAACCATGTTTAGTTTTGCAACTGTTAGAACAAGCTTTCTGAAATAAAAAAGAAGTTTTTCAACCATTCCCGAACACACTTCCCGACGTTATTGGCCCCAGTCGTTGTATTTTTGCGTTCCCGCATTACAGGATAGTGGCCATTTATAATTTAATGCTAGGTTTCAGTCGCCATTATGAATTTTATTATTTTTCGCTTTTTTGGAATTCTGAGAAGAAAAATGTTAAATCGGCTACTATACCGCAAATTCTATTTACCTTGAGCTACAAAACAAGCATGGCAATAGAGCTAGTAACGTATAGTTAGGTCGCAATTGGTCGGGCAAGTTGTGAGCATAAAAAAATTTACCGCACAGATTGCCGTGTAATTATAAGTTGACAGCTACGTAGCAAGGTATGTACTGTAGCGAAATGTACATAGAATTTGAGGTATAATCGCATATTTAACATTTTTCTTGTAAGAATTCCAAATAAAACAAAAAATAATAAAATTCGTTATGGCAAATGAAAAAGGCGGCCGCCTACCCCACGCTTCAAATAAGTTTCAGCGTGTTCGTAAACAGGTTTTTTTTTCTACGAAGATATTCCACGTGTGCCCGTTGTGCCAACGTACGAAATGAAAACAAACTTCAGACAAGGTCGGAATTTCATTGTTAAGACGCCACGTTCATTAAAAACTGTTTCTAAGCCCTCCAACATGGCTAAAAATAGCCTTTTCAGACTTCCGTACTTCAAAATGTACTAACCGGATGTATGTGAAACTCAGATTGCGACCTGCACTGAACTTAGTTACAGACTTTCCACCAATAAAATTATATGGTCACCGCTGAAAGTCCCATAGTAAAAACCGTTCGGTGGGAACCTTGCACGCTAGTTCAGCGCTTGGCTCGTAGAGGCGACGCGGCATTTGATGCGCGCTTCAAGGTCGACCTTACTGCTCCGTCGCTTTTGAGCCTCTCACGCGCGGGTAAGCGGTGCCCTTAAAAGGCTGTTCCAATTTTTCAGGCGCATGTATGCAACCTGCATTAACCCCATATAAATGCTAATCTTATTATTTTTTTTATCACGTTGATAATGTAACCCATTTCTTACTCTTGAATTTGCAGAACGCAGCAAAAATACGAACGACTGTGTCTTTGATAAAGTGCGGAGATAATGTTGGTATGTGTAACACTATTATTGCTATAGAAATAGTAAGTTTGCCTAAATATAAATGAAGTTATTGCGGGTTGCATACAATCACCTGAAACACTGGAACGGCCTCTTAAACAAGAGTATTATCGCGCATTCAGAAATATATTCTAATTTTATGTGTGCTACTAGTACCAGAGTGTTCCTATAGGCGTGCGTTTAAACATATTGAAACTGCCCAGCATTGATCGAATGACTATAAGAAAATCGCACTTAGAAAATAATCGCCGTAAAATACATTAAAGGCGCGTGAGAATGTAGTAATTATTTGTCATTAAAATATATATGAAATTATAATTTCTAAGGATATTAATACGAATCAAAGAAAATCTGGCAGTAATAAAAGGCATTACACGCAAAATAAATTTTAAATATTTTTCTATAAAAATCTGTTTTGAAAGTATAAATTTTACTCTGAAAAATATTTTAAAAGAGAAAGTTTGAACACAAACTAAAATACTTATTGGTATAACATGAGAAACATTGCGTAAATGTAAACATCCAAGTAAAACAATCATTACAGAAAATAATTATTGTTTAAGGGGGTTTTACGTCTCGTCCACAGCATGGCCATTAAAGACTGTTACATACAGTTTTACAAAAGTACAGAAACTCGGAGAGGAATCATCAGTGGGTCTTGTTAATCAATCTCGTATATATTTGCCTAAAATGATTTCGGGAAACATTTATAAGCGAATCCATGAAGTTCGCAGCTGGATGTAAACTCCTGTCTTTATGAAATTGATTAAAATATGTTACCTATGCACAACCTTGAACGATGTCATGTCAGTGATCTCAATCATTTTGAAGACGTCTATTATTAGTAGATGTTTCTGGCATATCAACTGATACAAAATTACTTGAAAATCATTCATCATAATGAATGCGCAGAACACTATAGCGAGCAGTTATGTTTTGTAAGTCCTTCTCATGGTTCCCAGCAAGTTTTTCGTATAGTAAAACAAGTAAATAAAACACAAACTAAATTACTTTCATTCTTAACAGAAAATGCACAGTTGGATATTTAAAAAAATCTTCTCCTAAGCCTGCTATTTTGTGATGTGTCATATGTTAAAATCCTGAGTGGATATAAATACGGTTTCTCTTTACTAATTGTTATTAGACGTGGTTTCACAAAAAAAAATATTAAAAACATTACGTGAGAAGAAAGAAACCCACAAGGCTGTCAACAAAATGTCACAGATATCCGCTTAGGTTTTATTGTCCACGTCAACAGTCCTATTAGAGGCAACCACCCGCAGCAATTTATCAGTAAAGTTGCTCGCAGCGCTTTTTTAATCAATCAAGCACGCACCACACCCCCATTTGTGCCGTTTCAATTATTGAACGTTTTAATTAGCTCTGGTTTTGACCAGTAGTACGAATGTCATCTCACGTTTCCCCTTGATACCAGGATTGTTATGGCACTGAAACATTTTTAATTGTAAATGCTATGAGAGGGAGGAAACGAACTGCTGTAAATTTGAATTCACGCGTTAAAGAGTGTGAAGTGATTATTGAATTCGCCTCTAGCATGTCTGGCGTTGTAGTTCATTTCAACTATATGATTTTTTTTTAAATTAATCAGAATCATTTCAAGTTACTTTTTATCCTGTCATATATATATATATATATATATATATATATATATATATATATATATATATATATATATATATATATATATATATATATATATATACATACATATGATGAAGTTAATTAAGCTTTTAAACCTGTATTCCATAAAAATAGTTATTAAAAATAGGTAAATTTCAGGTTTTTCTCTTAATTTGAATATCACAACCAATCAAATAACAATAAAACTTCAGGAAGGTTGGTTTCAAACCTCCAGTGATGCATATTTTCTATTTAATACTGTTTTATAGCATTATTGTAAAAGTTAAGAAATTAGTTATGTACACGGTTGGATATTTAAAAAAAAAATTCTTCTAAGCTTGCTATTTTGTCATGTGTATGTTAAAACCCTGTGTGGATATAAATACGGTTTCTCTTAACTAATTGTTATTAGACATGGTTTTACAAAAAAAAAAAAAAAGAATATTAAAAATATTACGTGAGAAAAAATAAATAAGCATGGCTGTCAACAAAATGTCACAGATATCCCCTTAGGTTTTATTGTCCACGTCAACAGTCCTATTAGAGGCAACCACCCGCAGCAATTTGTCAGTAAAGTTGCTCAGTGAGCAGCCAGTGAGCAGTCGCAGCCTAATTGAGCACATAACTATTCTTAGAAGCTGGTCTACAAATCATTCAGTAAACCCACGAAATGTTTCTGTCTCTTAACTATAAGCAGTGGCAATTGTGATCGTGTTTCAAGGTGAGTGATAATCGATCCGACGATACGCTCCGAGCAAGTGACGTTCACATAATTGCACGATGCAACTAATAGAGAATTTTCCAGTGATTGAGGCCATGTTATTGTGAAATTATGTCCTCTTCTATTGCACACTACTGGCACACAACAGTATATTGGTTCCACAGACAACTCAAAGTTCTGCATTGTCATTGGCAGAGCCACGAAATTATCGCGAGAAGATTTTTGCATAATTTTGTCTTAGTGCCTTACGTGCACATCGGCAACTTCGCTTCATGGTTATTAGCTGGACGTCTGTGTTCAGAACACGTCTCTCATTCAACTGCACCAATCAGAATAAGATTACTGTGACATAGTTCGTCTGCTATTTGCCAGCAGAATTCCAAGACAATTGAGAGTTACAGCAACCAATTACTAACCGTGAAGCACAGCTGTTCGTGTTCACGTGAGGCATTGAGACCAAGTGGTTCAGAAATGTTTTTACTATAAAATCGTGGCTCTAGTAATTTCTAAGCACCGTTTTCTTTAAAGCACGTAACACAGCCACCCTCTGCCATAGACTACTAGACTTTATAAAGACAGAAGATCTATCTTAGCGACTGCAAGAAGAAGAAGCAGCAATGGGATGACTCCTAGTTAATGCTAATGACATCAATGTTGGTACAGTATCCGTGTATAATCACAATTAAATTCGGAATATCCACAACTGCTGCTGGGAAGACTTTCATGCTTGTACCAGTAGATTGTACGTATTCACAAATAAGAATGCTGATACCATGATGACTGCTTACCTGCTGGCGGAATCCGCACGATAGCAATTCCTAGAGAATTGAAGTGTATATTTTTCTGTTCGGTTTATCTTTGTTGAGCACAATAGTGTTCATAGTATTAGAAGTAAAAACAACCCACAGTACATTGAAACAAATAGTAATTTTTGTTAACGTATAGTACATTAGTTGTATGTAAACATAAAAGATCCAGACCTATTCCGACTTTTGAGAGAATTTGCCACGAATTTGACTCGATCAGTTTGTGGCATAGAGAAAAGTAGTGCCAGTTTTGGAATATATTCTGTGTTTTTCAGATAAAGGCTTTTATAAAACTTGTCAGAACCTCGCCGATCAGGAAGGAGAAGAGACGTAATTAAGATGACCCAGTAGATAGCTCAGTAAAATGCACAAGAAAGAACATGAAGAAATGGAAGAGTAAAAGTGCCTTGCACTATCTTCCAATCGGTATGTAGTTACGTTACTGGAAAAAAAAATAAGGTGCACTAGCTGTCATATCATAAGACCTATATTTTATAACTATTTGGGTAATATCGATATTTTCTACAGAACCCTAGGTTTTACAAAGTCAATTACATTGTGTGGGTTCGAGGAGTAACATTTTGAAAAGTTTAAGCTAGAGGAAATACTACTTTTTTACTAACCGACGTGTTTTTAGCAACAACTTCGTCGAGAGCGCATCGGATACGAGCATCAACACTAACACGTGTTACAGATAATTGTGTATTTCGGTTCCGCTAGTATTTCAAGCTTGACGTACGAAACTGTTCGTGTAATTCATTAATAATGCAAACAACTCACATATATTGCAAACGTGTATTAAATTGATTAATAACATAAATTAAACTCAAGTCTGTGATATTTAAGAAAATTATACATGAAATAGTTCATAATATTTCAGCAGCGTAAATAATACCAACGATAAAGCTGTGTATCTTGTATTACGTATATCCTATCTCATAGGACTTCGGGGTTGTTTTTCTTCAACTACTTTTTTTTTCAGTGAGCAAACTGGAAGACGTCAAGGCCACGAGACTGCTCTGAGTGCTGGAGGATAGAGTTGTATTTTTAGGATGTGAAATATACACGGATTAGTTCACACGAGCTTCGTTAGTTAGCCAATAAGGTATATATTAATATATATAAACTAAATGCCGATAAAAGGATCATATTACACGGTATATATGTCCTTGGAATGTGTACAGGCTTTTCTGTTTGTAGAATGTGTTCGTTGGAGTGGTTTTATGTAAACTACAGTCTGTTTTAAATTTACTTTCATGTGATAAAAAAACAATAGTACTTCAGTACACCGAATTTCTATTCACGTTATTTATCAGTACGACATGTATTATTTACACAATAACAATCTTTCCGTAGGGAAAGTGGAGTCATATACCTTTAAAATATTTTGAATAACATCAGCTAAAATGTAATGACTTTGCTCATTGTGTAAGTTTTATAGTATCTGAAGAATTCCCAAGCGACCTAATATTCTCAACGTCTTATCATTCGCACTGCATCCTATATCATCAGAGACCCGGACATTTTGCAAATTCATTTGAAGGTTGGCTAGATTCCAATCCCATGTAAGGAATGGATCATTCCGCTATTGTGCCTTGTTTATTGAAACCTGCATAAAACTGCTCACCGAGTCAGTCGCTATCTTGTCAGATGTACAACTGGCCACTCACTGGAGCAGCTGCTAGTGAACAAGTAGCTGAGGTCACAGTGTGGTCATTGAGGTTATTGAACCGCCTGGTTTCAGGGTCTCTAAATACAGTATGCGGCAACATAACTTCCTGTTTAGAAATGCGCGGCATTCAGGCTGTAGATGTCTTAGTGGGGCGGGAATGGTTTCATTCGAGAGGCGTAGGTGTAAAGTTTTGTTCCCCACCGCTGTCAATCGCCATCATGCGTTGGAACAGTGAGGAGTGTACGAGAACATGTTGGAGGAAATTTTATCCCCACGGCTTTATGAATTAATTAGACTTAGGGAACATTTGTTTCCAAATAGATGGAGCAACGTCCCACACTTCATGGTCATCGATGGTTGTTTTGAGAGAACACTTTCCGAAGAGCCTCATCTCAATAAGCGGCTATTTGAAGTGGCCAGTCCGCTCCCCCGGTTTGTCCTCGTGTGATTTTTTTTTTTTTTTGTGATTTGATATCCCGCGTTTATGTCCACCGTCCAAGGACCCTACGCGTCCTGAAGGCCAACATCCGGGCAGAAATTGCCAACTGCCCACTGCTAACCTTATAAGTATTAAGAGACTCGCCTGAAATCGGCTTACTTAGCGAATTGATAGTGAGGGGCGTTACGTACCTGATTTGTTTTCCAAAACTGTGTTAAACACATATTTATATATGTACCTACATTTTAAAAATTAAAATTGAAACTTTCTGATTCACAGAATGGGTTTTATTGCAGTTTTCAGAAAGCAAGTCATTTTGCAGCAACCTGCATAGCAGAATATCTGTACTTAAACCAAAGACACTTCATAATAAGCCTGTATCATGCCTGTTTACTATTCTGTTGTTGTTCTCCTCGTTGCAATGATTTCAAATCGCAGTTCTCGGGATGCGCTGTCGGCGGTCACGCTAGGAAATCTCCCTTCGACAGAGCGGCATGGGGAAATAGTGTGGTGCTGCCCTGGCCTGCACAGGAGAGGGGAAGTTGGTCTGTGGAAGAAGGGGCGGGGAAGGGGTGTAGCTCTCTGCACCCGCAGCTCCCTTGGAGAGTTATGCAAATTCTAGGCGCTGTTGTTACAGCCCTCCGCGTGTTTCCTCCACCCCCTTCCACAAACCACCAAAACCACCCCTTGGGTACCATCGCCCCTAGCTCCCAGGACCGGGTGGTATCGAACACACATCCTCCTGGGTGTTCGTGGTGAAGGGGTAGGGGAAAATATAGGAGGAGCAAGACAGAAAAGGAAGCCAAGGAACGAGAAAGACGCAGTCGCTTGCGGTCTTTCGAAGTCGCTGTGCCCTATTCTTCCACCCTTCACGAACCACCCCGGACGCAATCTAAGCGGAAAAACGACGTTATTTTTACGGGTTTCACCGCGCACAAATGCCCCACGGGACGAAGCGGGAAAAATAAAAATAAAAAAAAATTTCTCCTCCCTGTGAACCGGGAACTGAGAGAGAGCTATTTTATGCTGCGGATTACGATACACGAGTCACGAAATCGGCCTTCGTATATTTTACGGCTAATGTTCCGTGCGAGGAATGGTTTATGTTCGCTCAGCTCGCGTTCGGTTTTGACGTTGTTCCTGTTCATGACTGAGTGGTTGCTAGAAGAATGAGACCATTTATTCGCTTACAAATGTAGTAACGTATTCGTCATAATAATGCCTGTAACTGGATGGTCAGAAACGTGACAAATTGGGGTAACAATTCAGCAAGACACAGCATTGGTAGAAAACAAAATAGAGACACGTGGTGAGATTTTAAAATGTTCGTTGCAATGGGCGTTTAAAATAAGAAGATATTTGTTTGTGGACATACGTCATTGCTCAGGTTTTGTTGACCAAACTTGTGTTGAATGACAAAGTACAAAATAAAAAAAACAGAAAACACAGAAATAAACCAGTCCCATAGGAAAACCTGTCTTCGGTTTTTCTGTTTTTGTACTTTGTTATTCAACACAAGTTTGGTCAACAAAAGATCAGTAATGGGCTAGAGACATGCAAAATTCACGTTATAATTTAATAGCAGACTAAACTTCACTTTCCTATACATAACAGAGCATAATCTGCGATTCAGTTTGCCACGAACTTTTATGTGTTGTCATTTACGTGTGTTACGTCTTTACATATATTGGCCTCTCTACGTGTAAGCATTCTCCGCAGCAAGTCACGGCAATATCGGCCAGCGGAAGACGTCGAACGAACATATAGTCGCTTGGAGTCTAGTCAGCTGTCAGAAAATAACGCGAATTTTTTGAATGTCTCTAGTAATGGCTAGAGATGATGGTTTATCGCGGGAAAACTTGACTATTTGCTAGGCTTCAACATACGTTCAACTTATCAAATGATTACTGGCTTTTCCTTGTACGTGGAGTTACTGCCCTATTTGACCTAGCCAGTAAGAATAACGCTATTATAATATTTGATGCATGTTATTGGTCTGTAGACAGCTACGTTGTGTCAGTGTTTTCAAGGCTATGTTGGCACAAAACATTTTCGCGATATACCATCATCTCTAGTAATGGCTATAAGCACGAATATTTTACGTGTTCATCTGACAACAGCCTAGACTTCTCAGTTCTATACGTGAACCAGCTGAAGCCGAAAGTCCGTTGGCTTCTAACAGTACAAACGAGTAGCACGTGATATCTCCACGACTTGTTTCTTGTTTCCTTGTTTATAACTGGCTTGCAGCCGTCGAATGTGTGTTAAAACCGTTCTCGTCTAATCACAAACGGAGGAGTGAAGTATACGTTATTGACGTTCAACCTGACCTAGGATCAATACGCGAAATAATCGTGCTTCTAGTAATGGCATGTGCCCACAAACAAATACAATCTTAGTTATACTTAAGTCATGGCCACGTAAGTGCATATAAAATGTATAAGCTGAACAAATTCAATAGCAGTAATTAAATAGGTTTAAAAGAAAACAGATTTTCGGGGTTATATGCCTGCAATGTAAGAAATCAATATTTTTTTTATATTCTATCCAAACGAACTAAAACTATGCGATGTTCATTTACCACTTATTTTAGTGTAATAAAAACAATTTTGTTATGTTAAGGGAATATTTTTTTTTAATTTGACAAGTACAATTAGCATACATATTTGTTTCTCAGATAGTTTACCTCGAAACACAGTTTATAAGACCACAGATCAGACGAAACGTTGTGCGAGACTCCTCAGGAAATTAGCCTCCCATATAAAAAAAATTCCAACGACACTCCTTCAGTGTAACCGCATTAGTAGCTGAACATATTTAATGTGAAATGTTCTTTGTCAATTATGACTGCGGCCTTAAATAATGTATACAAATTCAGTGACGAACTATTGTCAAACATATACAAATAATATTATTTATGTTAAAATATTTGATTACATTTCATCATATGCAAATTTGGATGAGTGTGCAAATTTTAATGTTTATGTTATGGATGGGACATGAAAATTGTTGGTTTTTGAATGGGTACAAAAAAGTGCGCGGAAAATTGACCCAACTATATACGCATACGTCCTAGATATAATTCATGGACTCCTTAAATAAACGCAAATACAATTTATTTTTCCTTACACTTTTATTCTGATTTTACTCTCCTTGCAAAATACTATAGAGTTTGAATCGTCGAACAGTTTTAGTATATGCCTATTTTAATAGGTGGTACAAAATTAAATGTAGTCGTCAAAGACTCTAAAACAATTTATTACTTGACAAGAAAATATCCTGGAAACCCTGTCGACGTGGAAATTCTTACAATACTGCAAATGTTGGTCTTGTATAAATTGCATAGAAATGTCGCCAACGGGAAAAAATTAATTAAATTTTATCTTTTAGTGTGATTATGAATATTAATAAAACTGGAAAGTAACAGTTACACATATACATTTTAAGAGTAATTAATAGGGCCACGATTTTGTCGCGAAGAGATTTTTGCCCCACTGTGTTTCAGTGACTCACGTGCACATCGGCAGTTCTGTTTCAAGGTTATTGGCAGCGTGTCTATGTTCAGACACGTTTCTCATTTGACTGAACCAATCAGAATAAGATTATTGTGAGTATGTACGCCTATAATTTGCCAAGCCCAGTGAGAGTAAAATCATCCAACTACAGACGATGTAGCAGAGCTGCAGGTGTGCACATGACGCATCGAAACCAAATGTTGCAGAAATCTTTTCGCCATAAAATCGTGGCTCTAGTAATTAAAAATCAGGTGACACATCAAGAATCGCACCTTTTCCAACAGATTACAAACCGCACATTTAACTGCTTTTTGTATAATGTTTTACATAATTCCGATGCTTAACAGCTTCTCCACTGAGACAAATACATCACCTTCATGACATTGCTCGTTAAAGTGACTACAGTCGCTTTTAGACAATAAACACAAGACAAATTTTAGAGATACAATCTGGCCGAACACAGCCGGCGAGGATCGAAACCAGTACCTCTCGAACAGCTAGTCACTGCGCAGACAGCTAACAACGCTACAAAAATCGACTATATGCCAAATAAACTTAGACTACATGTTATCTATTTTTCACGTTTTCAAATCTTCAACTTTCTTTACTTTTTATAACCTCATTTATATGAATATTCAATTTATTCTAAACCAAATATACCTGAGGCCATAAGTTATATGTAACTACTGTGTATCATTTCCGACGAACTCGTAATTTTGTTTCAGTACAAAGTATTTTACAATTATACATCCTTGTAACTTTACAAATATATGACCTTACGAGGAAAATCCGTGTACTTTTCCAAAGATTTGTAACGGTTCGAAGAAATTCTTCGTAAATAATTACAATTTTTTCTGCAAATGTTGAACTTTTTCTCCCTCCGCAGATAAACAAGTAGAAATATGCATATTTTTAACTATCATGCAGTACAAACTTTAGTGTTTTAAATTTTCATGAGCAAAAATAAACTTACCGACATAAAACTTCAATAACATTATCGGTCGAAAGCGTGCTAATTTTCTTCAAGTGACTTACGAATTTACGAATCCTGCACACGGCTGGCGTAAATACCATTTGCTCGTTTTTAGTACAGTTTTCAGGATTTAAAAAATAATTTCTTTAATGTGTAATATTGGTTTCGTTACTTTTGATACTGTCGGGAAGTTGTTATAGTACGCAAACAGTTGCCAAATGAAATTTGTTGCTGTTTCAACTATAGAAAGATTTGGAGCTATTTAGTCGCAGTCGGCTCTTGTACTAAATAACTATACTATATTAATTACTAATGTTATGACGTGAGTAAAAATTCTAGGTGTATAATGTAAATATTGCGTTAAATATTAATATCACGTACAAATTCTCTCATTTGGGTGGAACTTGTGCAAAGCTAGCGTCAAGTAAAATTGGTAAGTTTGATGTTAGTGGTCTGTTCCTATGTCTGCTTAACAACAATCAAGTTGTATCTTTATTTTAAAAATATTGCCTGCAATATCTATTCTTAAAAATTGAAAAGAAATTAAATATTAATATAGTTAATTCATAATATACATACACTCGCATGTAATAATGAATACCTGTCTCTTATAGAGCTTCCTTGAAGTTAACTTACCATGAAAAAATCGCATTTTTATACATGCTTTACGGTAAATGTGTGATTAAAATTAACCATTTCAATCAGATAAATTCCATCCGTAAGATGTGCAAGCTTATTCTAACGGCAAGAATTTCAAGGTGGGAAATAAATTTGAACGCAATATAAATTGTGTAAAATAGATATGCAGCCATGTATTGCATGCTTGTACAAGGAACGAAAATATTTAGACAATTCAGGATATAGTACCAACGTATCAAAATTTTATTTTATTATTAGAAAATAAAAAATCTAATAACAGAATTATAACGATGCTGTATTTCTACTTGCTTGGATTCTAATATAAAATTTTTTTATATATGAAAAACAATTAGATTTAGATAAAGTACTAACTATACCATAGTTTTCTTTAATTCGATACTTAAATATTGTTAGAAACACGCTTTGAAATATTATATTTTAAAGGACATAATGCATTTCATCAAACTATGTACACATATAGTACTTTGTAATCCGACTTGACTTACATATATTTTATTTTCAAAATGGCGTCCATTTTAACATTTATTGATCAAGCTAATAGCTAATTGCCTAAACTGTAATTCGGAATACCCCCGAAACTGGTACACACTACATACAAATCTGACTCGACTTGTATGTACTTGGTTCATCGTGTATTCATATTTTTAAAAATAGCATAGTATAACATATCTTAGGAATTTTTTTCCTGAATTTCACCAAACTTGGTACACATATAGGCTACTAAATGCAAATATGTCTTTACTGTTGTGTATTTAGTTCATCCTGTGCTCAAATTTTCAAAATGGTGTCGATCTTTTATATTTTCAGCATAGTATTACATAACTTAGGAAATATTTTTCAGAATTTTACCTAACTTTGTACACATATACTACATATGAAGCTGACTCGAAAATTGTGTATTTCGTTTATCCTGTGTTCAAGTTTTCGAAATGTTGGACATTTTTATAATTTTAAGCGTAGTATTCCATATCTTAGGAAATATTTTACAAAATTTCATCAAACTTGGTGTACGTATACTGCATACAAAGCTGATTTTACTTATGTGTATTCTTGTTCACACTGTGTTCATTTCTTCAAACTGGTGGCCATCATCACATTTTCAGCATAGTATTACATGTCTTCGGATTAATTTTTCAGAATTTCATCAAACCTGGTACACATACATGTCATACAAAGATGACTTGACATTTGTGTATTGCGTCCACCCCTTGATCATATTAAAATTGCGGCCATTTTCATATTTTACTACAGTAATACGCATCAAAAAAATTTTTTTTCTGAAAATTATCAATCTTGATACACATATACTGCATACAAAGTTCATTCTACTTTTATGTATTTCGTTCATTGTGTGTTCATAGATTAATAATGGTAGCTATTTTTATAATTTTTGCCTAATATAACTTCTCTGATGAAGTATTTTCAGAAATTTTATCAATACTACACACAAAGCTGACTTGACTTGTTTAAGAATGTTACAATAAAGATTCATTCCACTAGCTAAAAATCTTGATTAACCTTTGCAACCAGCAAAAACAGTCTGCATGTTAACATTTCACTTACGCAATAATAAAGGTGTAAGCCTATTTATAAAATTTAAAAAAGTAAAAAATTCATTAAACTATTTTTTTATGTAAACATACGAATTTTTGTCCAAATATAAGTGAATGTGATACTATTTCTCATGACTTAAATTATTAAATCTTAAATTTATTTTTTCCGAGGAAATTTTGGTCAATGAATAAGACAAGTTTTACGCTGGTTATTATCATGTAATCAAATATCAAACCTTTCAGTCGCCCACTTAAACCTGGACATGTACTACACAAAATCAGCAAAACTTCTACAAACATAAGGTTCGAATGATGGTGTTAGGAAAGCTGAAGCGTAAGAATACGATTGCAACATTACATATGCGGTGATTTTTTTAACATTAAAATCTTGCCATTTTATCATCCGCATTCTAAATAAAAATACACTAAAATACTGTGATTTTACCTTTCCTCTACTGACTCTGTGAGTTTTCCCAATTCACTTGGAAATATCCCGTGTTAATAATTCAATGAAAACACTGTGACATACACTTCATTTTATATTTCATGTTACATTACCACATAGGTAAGGGCCCTTGTTTTTCGCGAAAAGAATTTTGCCACACTTTGTTTCGGTGTCTTGTGTGCACATCTGCAGTTCTGCTTCGTAGTCAGTGATTGGATATTTTAACTGTCACGAGCTTTGGGATTCTACCGGCAAATCACAGACGTGTGGTGTTGCAGGAAAGTTTATGTAGTTGGCTCAGTCAAATGAGATACGGCTCTTCACACAAACACTCTGCCAATAATCATGAAGTGGGATTGCAGACGTGCGCGTAAGGCACTGAAACAAACTAGGGCAGAATTCTTTTCGCGAAAAAACAGGGTCCCTACACACAGTACATGGAAGAAATGTAAATAGTTCGATGAGCTACGCACGAACTACGCAGTTCTTAATTTTTTGAACTTACTTGCGGAATAGGCCACAGATGAAATTACTTAGCACATAATTACGACACAAATCTTTATCTGTGCTGTAAGTCAGGTCACTTTATCTGAGACTAAATTGTAGTCAGAATTGTATGTCACTTTATGCTACAATATTAATACATTTAAATAGCTAAAACTATTGCACTACCAACACTGCCGAACCGATTACATTTTCTGGTTTGAAACTCTTTGGAATATTTGACTTATTTTCACTGGTCTTTCAAAGCAAACGCGTGAGGTAGTTTCCGCTGTAAGCCTTGCCAACTTTCTTGTCTCTTAGATTCCACTCTCTGCATTGTGAATTTTTCAAACACGTTAGCCGTGTGAAGAGGCCCCATTCGATTCTACTGCATTATTTGTTGTTCTTTAGAGCGTCTGTCAGCAATGAAACAGAACAGGATCTCTTTTTTCATTTTACTTTTTCTGTATTGGAAATGGCGTTGAGACACAATAACACATTTGAACTTCCTGTGTTCAAATCATCTTCTATTATATTCATTTGTATACTAGTTGGCGGAAGATATTCGTTCTTCATTCTTGCAGAGTGAGTGTCTGCCAGCATTTTTTTTACGCTGCAGTGTTTACAAAATACGTTTTGTTACTCCACGTTCCTGCTCTGCTGGTGGCAAAGTGTACAGCTGTGATGAACATCAACACATCATCATAATAGGTATTGAAAAAGTTTGTTTTCTTGAAGTAGGTCAAAGAAAAGTAATTACTGAATAAAAGAATATTATTTTTATTCGTTACAGATTATCCAACCGCCAAATTAGGTTTTTTCTTATATTATTACATCTGTGAAATTATTTTATGTTAAAAAACTTCCGTTTTAGCTAGATGTAGTTTATGACAATTTTAAATGATCACACAGAATTTTAAAACTAACAGTTGTGGTATTGTAATGTATTCTTTGAAACTTATTAGAAACTTGTGGCCATATTGGTAGTGAAATACTAAAATTTTGAAATTTATATTGTGCCTATCAATCGGAAAAAATTGAAATTACAGTATATATATATATATATATATATATATATATATATATATATATATATATATATATATATATATACACACATAT
>PNEQ01067534.1:18177-46168 GCA_003012365.1 Medauroidea extradentata | reverse complement strand
CCAGTTTGATAGGAAATATGGATTATTGTATGTTCCTGTGATAATAACTGATCAGATTAAGGTATCAGCACTCTTGGATTTTTGTAATAACTTATTAAGAGCTTTGCCAAATGGGTCAGTTAAGATTAAGAAAGGAAAACAAACAGGATTCACTCTTGCTAATGGAGGAATAATTACTTCAGATTGTACTGCTGAGTTTAAAATTAAAATTGAAAATTTCTCATGGAAGTTTGAATTTAAGGAATTACCAGGGTTGAGTCATGGACTCCTTCTGGGAATAGATTACTTGGGGAAAACTCAGGCCTCTTTAAATGTATCAAAAATGGAGCTTATATTTTATTTCAAAAGAGATCAACCTGTTACGATAATTTCAGAACGTTATCACTGTAATATTGTAGACACAAGAGAGGAAGTAGGAATGGAAAGGAGACGTCTGGAGGAATTGCAAGTGGAATATTCGGATGTTGTCACTACTAGGTTAGGTCATTATACTAAGAGTCCAATAGTGTTAAAGTTAAAAGATTTAGAACCAGTTTCTTCTGTTCCTTACCGCTTAACACCTCCTAAATTGAAAATATTCAAACAGTTAATACATGAAATGAAAGATCAGGATATTTTGGAGGATTCTGTTAGTATGTATTCTAGCCCTGCATTATTATTGCCTAAGAAGGTACCTGGTACTTACCGTATTATTTGTGATTATCGCCGCGTAAATTCTAAAATATTCATTGATCCGTATCCTTTGCCTACTATAGAATCAGTATTTCAGCATGTAGGATAATCTCAATATTTCTCAATTTTTGATTTAAATTCTGCCTTTTTGCAATGTGATCTACTCCCAGATTCGCGTGAAATTTTGTCTTTTGTCACTCCTTGGGGTCAGTACCAATGGAAGCGGTTACCTATGGGGGTTAACTGGGGGCCTCAGGCTATGTCACGAGTATTATTTCAAGTATTAGGTAAATATCAGTATGATTTTTTATTCACATATATTGATGATGTGTGTGTGTACAGTGACAGTTTTGAAGATCATTTAAAACATTTGCGTTTATTTTTGACAGCTTTGAGGGAGGCGGGATTAACTGTAAACCCTGAAAAGGTAACCTGGGCCAAAAGACATGTACGATATCTTGGATTTATTATTTCTGATGGTAAATTACTTTTGGATCCAGAAAAAATTAGACCTGTCGTAAATTTTCCAGTCCCCAAAAATTTAAAAGGAGTTCGACGTTTTCTAGGGATGGTAGGTTTTTATATAAAATTTATTCCTGATTTTGCTAGTATTGCTGAACCACTAAATGCACTGAAAAGAAAAGGTGTTGTGTTTGTTTGGGGACAGGATCAGGACAAGGCGTTTCAGCAACTTAAAGGAAGGTTAGCTTCACCACCCGTTCTCCATTAACCCGATTTTGGAAAACCTTTTATATTACAAGTAGATGCCAGTTCAAAGGCTTTAGGTGCGGTTCTTTGTCAAGAAGTGGAAGGCAAGGGATTAGCCCCAGTGTCTTATGCTAGTCGTTTGTTGACCCAAGGTGAGCAGAAATTTTATGTGTATGAAAAGGAAGTGTTGGCAGCTATCTTTGGGATGGAGAAATTCTCAGATTATCTAGAGGGAGGAGAGTTTGAATTACATACAGATAATCAAGCATTAAGTTGGTTTTTGTCTACTAATAAACCCGCAGGTCGGCTAGCACGTTGGTTAGTGCGTCTTACAAAATTTACATATTCTGTTAAGCACATAAAGGGAATAGAGAACGGGGTTGCAGATTGTTTATCCCGCATGTTTGATGATGACGAGTTCCATGTGTCGTCTTCATCGCAAGGTATGGCGGTTGATACCACTGTTTCAGAGGAACAGGTTACTGCATTGCAAGATTTTCCTCGGGCATATTTAAAACTTAAGGAACATCAGAGTACTGATATCGATTGTCAAAATATTCAAAAGAACATATTGGCAGGTAACATTTCTGCATATGAACTAAGAAAAGGATTGATAGGTCATGTAGATTCGAAATCAGGTGTATTTAGTATATTTGTTCCAAAATTATTAAGGGTAGCGATATTTCATTATTATCATAATACTTATTTTGGGGGACATTTTGGTCAAAGTAAAACAGCATCGCGTATAAAAGCTATGTTTTATTGGCCAGGGATGACCAAAGAAATAGAACTACTTGTAAAACAATGTGAGGATTGCCAAAAGGCAAAACTACGTAATGCAAAAATAGCACATTCCTACAGTGCTAAAGTAGCTTCTTTTCCTTGGGAACGAGTGTATTTAGATGTGTTTGGGCCCCTGCCTAGGACCAAAACCGGATTTACTTCTATTTTGGTTGCAGTAGATAGTTTCAGTAAATTCGTTTTCCTTTTTCCATTGCATTCTATGAAATCTTTTGAAATATGTAAGATACTTGAACAAAGGTTTTTCAGTCTTCGGTTCTCCCATGTATTTAGTAACAGATAATGCAACATACTTTCTTTCGATATAAATTAAAAATTTAGTTTTTCGGTGGGGAACAAAATTAGTACAGACAACCCCTTATTACCCAAAGGCAAATATTGTGGAACGATATAATAGGAATTTAAAGGTTGCTTTAAGAACCTTTCAAACAGGGTCTCATAAAGATTGGGACAATTCATTGAGCATGCTTCAGTTAGCTTTTAATAATGTTGTTAGTGATGCCACAAAGCATCTTCCTGCAGAAATCTTTTTTGGACGAAGTCTTTTTCATCCTTTAATTCATACTTGGGGTCTGCATGAGTTTTGTTGGGAACCTGTAGATCAGAAAGATTTAGAGGAGGTGTGGGGGCAAGTAACAAAAAACCTTCAAAAATACCACCAGCAGCTGTCTTCTAGGCATAACATACATTTGGGTACTGTTACTTTTCAGATAGGAGATAGGGTTTTATTGGAAGCTCATTGTCTGAGTTCTAAGGCGGCGCAGTTTAGTGCTAAATTGGCACCCAAGTTTTTAGGGCCGTTTGTAATTAGGAAATTTTTGTCGCCTGTGACAGTTTTGTTGGAGGATGAGAAATTACCTGGAAAAGTTAATAAGGCTCATGTCACTCAGTTAAAACATTTTGCCTCTGTTTGATAATGAGAACAAAATCTGATTTGGTGTATTCTCGTTAAGGTGTCTAGTGTTGGTTTAATAATATGTATAAAGCAATTATGTAGTCATATATTGGTGCTATATTGTCCTATGAAAGGATCATAATTTGTTATTGTATATTTTATTGTATGTGTTTTTTTTTCCTGGATGTCCAGGAGTATCTTCTTCACTTAAAGTTTCTTCATCACCCCGGGGGTTTCATCTTCATTTGTTTATTGTGTATTTGTGATTGTAAAATTTCTTGGAGAAGTTAATTTTCCTTGTGAGGAAAAAAAAATATTTTTTTGCATAGTGTTAGGGGCGGAAGTTCAGGTAGTATGCATTCTATTTCATCCCCTTGTGAGGAGTCAAGGGTTAATATTGATTGTATGAGAAGAATTGTTGCAAACCAGTTGGATTTGTTTGTTTCTGGATGCGGCCTATTGGACCTTGCGATTGGCGGTGTGACCATCTCTTTCTGGTGAGAGAAGAATGTTGTCGCCAGAGGGCTTGCCGAGGCTAGCCACCTCGACCGATCTTCTGGATGTACTCCACCTTGTGCCTCACCTGGACTTTGCTTCGAGGGTGGAGGATGAGACGACTTGTCTCGTGTTTCCTGTCTGCTTAGACGTAATAAATTTACGTTGTTTCACCTACCTGTTCTGAAGACATCTTGGACGAGCGCCGTTTAACCGGCCAGCTGTCTCCCGGCGGGGCGATATGCGTCTGTCCAGAGTCAGCACCACAGACAAAATGCCAGAGCATTACTACGAACGTTTGGGTGACGAGCCTGCCGCTTGGAGCGCTGCCTGCACAGCATCTCGGAAGTTGAAACCTAAATTTTTTCCTCATACCGGAAGTACTTTTGTGGACTTTACAAACTCTATTTTGACTTCATTATTACGACAATTTGAAATGAGCATTTGTTATTGGCTCAGACATTTTTTGTAACTGTATAATGTGTGAGGAGTAGGGTTAGCCCACAGTATAAAGTCTAGGGGAGTAGCTTCAATTGGCAAGAAGCTATTCCTGGACTATCCGCCCGTAAGTAGAGTTTAAATTACTCTAAGTAGCCATGTTGAAAAGTTTAAAGGTTAGGGAATTCGTTTCACATGGAGACTAACTCCTTCAAGAAAATTGCAATACTTATAAAAATTTGTCTGAAGGCTTTGGAGCCATTGTGTTTTTAAAAGAATGTATAAATGGCCATAATGTGGCACTGTTTAACTTGGAATTTAAAACAAATATAATTATTGTAACGAAAGGAAAGTTATAGTATGGCAGTTTGTTTTATGCCAACATTAAAAGAATGTATAATGGCCATAATGTGGCACTGTTTAACTTGGAATTTAAAACAAATATAATTATTGTAAAGAAATGAAAGTTATAGTATGGCAGTTTGTTTTATGCCAAATTTAAAAGATATTTAAATAAAATTTATATTTTTTGGTAAAAATATGTGTTATTGCACCATCCCTCGTCATTACCAAAATCAATACACTTAATTATATATTTTCTTTTTTTGGTAAACATATTTAGCTTTCTGGTAGGTTGATTTAATGGGGAAAACAACACAAGAGCGTTGCAAGTTGTCTTGAAAGTTGTCTCGATGAAGTAGTCTCGCAGCAACCTCGAGAGTTGTCTTGAATCAACCTCCAGCGAGATGGGTCACCTTCGGGTCGTAAATGAGTAACTCTTTTGATTTTATAAAGTAATTTGATTCGGTACAGCATGGAAAGTCCTACATTAGGCGAGATACAATGTCACTCTTGTAATAGTACGGAGTTTATCTCCAGTTCTTGGAATCGTCAAGTAATATTGAAAGGTGGAAGAATTAAAGCGGTCCTCCATAGGGTCTTATGGTGCGCCTTTTGTGATGCTAAATTTCGTCTAGAGTAAAGAGTTCTGTTGCATAATGAGTACAACTTGCCGTAGTGAGGAATTTACAGTGAATTACAGTGTATAGAGGATTTAATAATGTAGATATCGTAATGTAAGATGTAGATACATAAATGTATGGTGTTGGATAATATTTAATGGATAGTAGAAGTATACTAAACAAGAAACTAACAAATATGTATGATAAATTGATGTGTAATGGATAATTGATTTAGTAAAGTGTGATGATTATTGAAAGATCGTTTATGTCATTATAATGAATAAGCAACCCGATGTCCAATGATCTGTGAGATGCCCAAATTGTAATAGACATACAACAGTGAAATCTCAGTGGTATTTCATTGGTCAGTCCACTGTTGAACATAGTGTTGGAGGTGATGATGATACTTTATCGATAAAGATTGTATTTAGACGTCGTTATCATTGTGGACGTTGCAGTTCACTACTTTCTGGTATCTCTAGCGACTCTGCTGGGTTAACACACAGAGAAAGTTAGGTTCAACTGTTTTAAATATAAACAGTAAGTATATTTGTTCCCGTCTCACTTAGTTATCGTTTTGCTCAGATCGACGAGTACCACAGGTCCGCGCTCAACCGAAGAGAAGCCTGTACTGTACTACCTACCATCTTCTTATCATCTTTAGGTGCAGCTTGGGGTGACAGCCCCCCTCTACCCGACTGTCTGGTGGCAGCAATTACCAGTGTCTTTGAGCAGCACGTTAAAAAGACCCTATATTCCATCTAAGGCGTTCTAAATTGTATAATAGACCGCCGGCCACGTGACACTAGGAACAAATCACAAATTATCTTGGAAGGTCTGCAATCTTGCAGCGCCCTTTCCTGGATGGTTCGAACATCCTCACCACTCACCGCCAAAAAGGTAGGTTCATGGTGTAGTGAGCACACTGAATTTTCCATTTAAAAGGAATTGCCACAAAATCGAAAAATTTCCAATTATAATGTTTCTTAACAATGGGGGCTTTAATTTTAGCATACAAGTGTGCTTAATAAATTTTACAATTACATACTTCTAAATGAAAATAAGCGTGTACGTCAGAAGAATGAATTGCTAAACGATAACCATCCTTTTCAATTACTTCTGTCAACTGATCTAATTTCGATTTCAAAATAGAGGGATTGACTATTACCGAGGGTAACTTACAGAACCTGCACTGGTCCAAAATTTCAACTCTAAATAAAGTGCGAGCTTGTTTAGCCATAAGGGCTACAGAAAGGTAAAGTATCTGATGTACTTGTGACAACTTGTGTACTACACCAGCATGACTTTTCTCTATACTGTCCCTAAAGGTCTGTAAATAACTAGTTAAATTGCTAAATTTTATTTGAATTTTGCCAAATATCTCACTGATAACATAGTTTACATATGATACTTGATTCGTAAGGTTAGCTAAAGTCTGGTGGTCATTTAAAACTTGATGATTTATTACCTCTAGATCATTTACCAACTCTCTTTGATTATTAGGTTCTCCAACTGATTGGCTGTTGCGATATCGCAACACCAGCTTGCAAACTCACCCAAAAATGAAAGACCGCATTTTACTCTACTTGTATCGTGTACTTCTTGAAGATCCTCTCCAGCTGCATGATACAAAATATTTAGTAGATTGTTAGCAACTTCAGCAAAATAATGAGTTTCTGCCTGAATTTTACGGAATTTTGGAGAGATAAATTTTGCGGAAGCTATATTATTATGAATTCAATCTTCTGCTACATTTAAACATTCAGGCCATTTTTTAAAGGTAAGTGGAATAGAAGAAGTATACAAGGTCACCTTGTTCATGGGTTGGAAATGTGCTCCTGACACAACTCCCACTGGATATGGCTTGTTCCTCGGGCTCGTCTCAGGTTCAGCTATCCCCTTGATGTCGGCTTTGATTAGAGTCAGCGACAGGAACAGCAGTCCGGCCACCGCTCGTAGACTTATCTCTGCTCACTCACTGTACTTACATTGTCTGGTTCTCAGCAATTTTGACGATGATCTTAATAAACCCACAAGTTGACATGTTTAATACCACATTCACAACACAAACTGACAAAATGGTTAACACACATGCAATTTCACTACAACAACAAAAAATTATTTATTTAACAAAACAACTAAAAATCCCTCAAAGAAGTATTTTCAATATTTGTAGTAGCGTTTAATACACTCTACATTTACAACTTCAGAAATAAAAGGTCCTCGGCCTGCTCTTCTCGAGACCTGTTTATGCAAAACATTAAGACCTTTCTTTTTCACCGGGGTGAAGATCAGCACTTTCTGTCCGGGCTCATATTCCACTGGTCTCCTGGTTTGATCGTACCGCTGTTTTTCTTTTAGTTGGCGTTCATGCAGGTTGCATAGGGCCAATTTCTGGATGGACTTCCACATCCGACTCAGGCATTGACTATCTGGTTCGTCAGCTTTCTGGTTCAAACAAATGTGCCACTGGGTAAAGTAGGTTCACGGCCGTAAAGTAACATGAAAGGGCTGTACTTGACTATCCTGATGCGATATGTTATAGGAAAATGTAACTAATGGGACAAAAACATCCCAGTCTCTTGGGTTACTAGAGACATAGTGAGACATCATAGTTGTTAGTGTCGCGTGCAACCTTTCTACAGCGCCGTTTGTCTGTGGTCGAGACCCAGAAGTCATGGTACCCTGTATGTCCATTAGCCTTAATAATTCGCTAACTACTGCAGAGCTAAAAACCTTGCCTCAGTCAGTGAGGATTGTACTGGGCGTGGAGTGTCGGCTGATAACATTTTCCGGATGGCACCGCTCGAGTCTCCGCCCATAGAGTCTCATAATCGATATAGGTAATGCAGTACCTGTTACCTCTATGAGTCTTAGGAAAAGGACCTAGCAAGTCTATTCCTACTCTCTCGAAAGGGGGTCCTGCAGCTGTGGGCTGCATTAAACCCGCAGGTTTCTGGTTCAAACCCTTCTTAGTCTGACACTCGTTACATGGCCTAACATACGACTCAACTTGTTTAGCCATACTTTTCAAATAAATATGTCTTATAATTTTATCTAAAGTTCTTGTTAAGCCTAGATGACCCCCTATTAGCACGTTGTCATGGTGCTCACTCAGAATCTCGGCTGTCAAGACCTCTGGGATCACAAGCAGTTTTGTCAGCCCTCGGGATTAGTGTTTAACTTATACAGAACTCTATCCTTTTCACAAAAGTTCTTGGCCCATCTACTCAATTTAGAGTTCTTGTTGGATGGCTTCTCAACCTCCTTAATTAAGGGTGCAAGGTTAGGATCGTCCCGCTGTGCTTTTGTCATGTCAAATCCAGGTAAATAAAATGCTGCTAACTCTAAAGATTTATCCTCGTCTTTCTCTGCTCCCTTATCTACTGGATTCCTTCTCAAACTGTCTACATGGGCGTACTTCTTGCCGCTAGGGTATTTTAATCAAAATCATACTATAATATTTTTAGTGCCCATCTAGTAAGTCTGCCTTTGCTGGGGGCATTTAATTTTGACCTATCTATATAGCAAAGGCTATGGTGGTCAGTTACAATTGTGAAATGTCGCAGATAAAAGTAAAGGCGAAACTGATCCAAAGCATAAATTAATGCAAGACATTTAAGGCAGGTAATTGGATATCGTGATTCTGCAGGGGTGAGGGTCCTGCTTTCATAGGCTATTGAATGTAATTGTCCATCTCGCTTTTGCATTATAATGGCTCCTATTCCTAACATACTGGCATCTGAATGAATTTCGATAGGGTCCTGTTCACGAAAATAAACCAATACAGGAGAAGAAGTTAATTTTGAATTCAAATTTTGAAAGGCTTGTTCTTGTTCAGCTCCCCACACTAATTTCTGATCCTTTTTCAAAAGAGATGATAATGGTTTTCCAATTACTGAGAAATTTTTGAAAATTTTGTACAGAAAAAGGCCAAACCTAGAAAATTTATAACGCTTTTAGAATGAGCAGGGGTCGGAAATTCACGTAAAGCTTTAAACTTGTTAGGATGTGGCCTAATGCCTTCCTGGTTCACCACATGTCCCAATACCTCTATTTCAGCATAACCAAAGGAGCATTTAGCTGGTTTTAAGGTTAGGTTAGCTTTCTTAAACCTTAGTAACACTTGCTGAAACCTGTCCAGGTGTTAATCGAATGAACAACCCGTGACTAAAATATCGTCAAGGTAAACTGAACACGATCCCCATTTTAAGCCTGCTAGGGTACGATCCATGAACCTCTGAATGATAGAAGGTGCAGCTGTTAGTCCAAAAGGGAGGGTTTCAAAACAATATGTTTCCTCTGGAGTAACAAATGAGGTTTTCTTCTATTCTTTCTTAGCTACCCTTAGCTGATGATATCCAGAATTCATGTCTAGGTGTCTGAAATACTTAGCGTCTGTTAAATAACTGAGAAACTCATCGAAACGAAGCAGAGGGTACTTATCATCTTTCAACACCCCATTAATTTTTCGATAATCGTCACACATTCTGAAAGCACCATCTTTCTTCTTCACCAATACTACTGGTGAGCACCAACTACTGCTACAAGGCCCAACAATGCCGTTTTGTATGAGCTCCTCAACAATATCCTGTATAATTTTGCATTCTCCGGCAGATGTGCGATATGGCACTGATGTAACTGGTAAAGCCTCACCAGTGTCTAAAGTTACTTCCTCCTCTAGGGAACGTCCTAACTGCTTTGCATTCCAACTGAAACAATGTCGATACTTGGCAAGAAGATTCAATAACTTACTTCGTGGTTCAGGAGACAAATTTGGACTTATGTCTAATTGTGACTCAATGAGCATGTCATTATTACCCATTGTTCTTACAGGTTGAGAATTTTTGAATTTAGGTTTATCAGGCAAAATTTCTTCACAAGAACACAGAGTTCCTAACTTCATATTACCTAGCAATGTGACTTCATAGTTAGCTACATTCGTAACCCACAATTTTGTAATCTGTTCACTCCCTACAACACTATGTGCTATCAATACGAAATGTTTTTCATAAACATGTTCCAAGGATTCGACTAAGACCAAAGGTGGTAACATATTTCCTTCAACTGCTACTTCAATTAACTGGTGTGTACGAGGGGCTAGTCGTACTTGCTCTTTGACAGTTATAAAAACGAACCTGTCTTCCTTTTGAACATCATCAATATTAATTTGTTAGGGATTTGTCTTACGTATTTCTCCAGCTTTTCATTGTACAATTTGACTGAATTTTGCAAAGGTCTCTCATTATTTTCAGATTTCTCATTTTTTTCTTGTTCCACAAAAGGCTTTTCTTTTGCCTCACGTATTTCTGCAGGGATGGATTTGTCTCCATTATTAGGCATTATTAGAGGTATTTAACAAGACATAATATTTGTTTTTGCCGCCAAAACTGAATTGGGCCTGATATTATAAAGGACACCACACCCTAAAATAACACTACTGAGCGGTGCAGCAACTATCCCTACTGGATGAGTATAAAAACACTTTCCAATTTTACACCTCAAATAGATCATGTATGATATGGTTTGACTTAGCCCAGAAACTCCTGAGAATATTTTTGGTTCCGCATGTTTCCAAAATTTCTGTGGTACTATTCTGTGTTCTATTAAAGATACAGCAGCCCCGCTGTCAAAAAATAGGGGCAGGTGTACTGAACAAATATGTAGACAAATGCATGACTCCCGAGTTCATTGACAGTGACATCCTGAGCTTGCCAGACTTACCATTTCATTCAACATGGTTCGTCTTTAACAGTTTCCTTGATCGTTATTCTTTTTCTTATCAGGGGAGGTAGGCCATGGATTGTTTTGACAAACTTGCCTGATATGACCACTTTTACCACAGCCGAAACACATTGGTTTCCCTTCTGCTGTCCTATAGGGTCTACTATCTGCCAAATTTCCCTTTTTCTGATAAGAATTCCACTGGTAAGACTTATCTCTACTTTTGCTGTCATATCTAGGATATGAGTTCTAAACACTCCACTGATTTACTTAACCTAGCAACCTCTGAAGAACCTACTGCCCCTTCTGTGTCATCAAACTGAGCTACCTTAGCAGGTGCACTATCACTTGCTCTGCCTAACTCACTTGTTAAAGCAAGCCTATTCTTGGCAGAGTATAATCCAGACTCAATATTACGTAAGTTCTGTATGAGTTGTTCTACTGTGTCATTTTGCATAAGTGTAACTTTTTCTCCGATATTAGGCCTTAAGCCTCTCAAAATATATCTCACTTTGTTTTCCTCGGCCATAGTACTGCCCAGCTTATGACACATGCTAATGATATAAGCGAACTCCTCTACGAATCATTGTGTCCTTGAATGCATATGCATAGCCACATTTCTAACTCATCTGATTCTCATACTCTTCGAAAAGCTTGTTTAAGAGGATTACTAAATGCCTGAAATGTAGCTAAATTCTCAGCCTGGGTATCCAACCCATCGCACCAGTTTGTAGCAGCTCCGCACAGGAAGCTGGGCAAATATGTGATAGACTTATTGTCTTCCCAGCCGTTAACCACTATTACCCGCCTAAAGTTATTAAGATACTCACTAACATCTTCTGAACTTTTCCCAAAATAGAAACGAGGATCAATTAAAAACATATTTCCCTCCATATTGACTGTATCTGTCTGTGTACCACTGATTACTATGTTGTTTGTGTCTACTTCACCTAAATGTTCACTAACACCACCAGTGTCAGGATGTTCTGATTCTGGTTGCAAAGTCCTATCTAGTGTGATGTTTAAGTCTGTAACTTTAGAACCTTTATTATGACTTCGAAGTTTCCGTTCTGGGAACATAATATATATATATATATATATATATATATATATATATATATATATATATATATATATATATATATATTAATTCTACCAAGATTACTTGGTCAACTAATTACACAAAATAAAAAATTAACCCACCAGTACAATGTGTTAACTACTAAGGCCCATGGCCTGTTGACTTGAATAAAAAGAAAAAAATACTAAAAACAAATACTTGTGGACTAATGTTAAACCTACTGCTATTTTTACTTCCACATACTACAGTATCATCACGATACAAGCTGAAAAAATTACTGTAAGCCATGCAATCCATGCAAACAATGGCTACTCAATTACAACCTCAATGAAAAACCAAACTGCTACTGTAGCTACATTAAACATATACTATTATACTACTTCTACTGACAGATGTCCAAATAAATCACTACAGGTACCAACAAAACAACATAATGTCTGTGCCTACACTTAATTGTCTAAACACCCTAACACGGGCCATGGGTGTGGATTTAGTGGGAAAAATTACAAGAAAAATGAAGAAGAAAAATAAAACACATTAACTATTAAATTTTAACCTCTTACACTGCCCTAGCCACCAACAATTTGTTACATGCCTCCTACTTCAATACCAAAACTCGCTGTCTAGAAGGCTGTAACCTAACCTTACTTTAAACAAAAAAAGAAAAGGGGAGTCGTACGTAAATCACTCGCTAACCTTATTAATCAATTAATCAAGACGAAACAAAACTGAAACCTATCTGAGAGGTACCTAATGGAGGTAGTTGGGGTGTATCTTCTATTATGGCCCTGAGAAATAACTTTTAAGGTTAAATTATCCATTGGCACGAATGAAAAATAAATAAAAAAATAATAAAAAGTTCACTTTCACTCAAGACTCTCATGTTTATTTAGTTAAACTCACAAATACACGTGGTTAAGTGTAAGAGAAGGCTAAATGCCTTAACTTCTCCATTTAAACAAGACACTCGCGTCAGCTCAGGCTGGCCAACCTAAGTAGTTACATGACTACTAGCTCCCCAGGGTGTGGTCCGACGTGAGTGCACAGAGACAAGAGACGGGGAATGTGAAAGGGAGAGAGGGATTAGACAGTTGGTAACAGTGGGACTAGACTCAGAGGAGGCGAGAAGGTGGGGGAGGAAGAGAGTATGGATGCGAACACAGCGTCCTAGACGAGGGGAAGGGAAGGAAGACAAAAGAGAGAGGCGAGGAAGGGGAATGAGTGTTATTATGCCTGGCATAATCGTGCTGGTCTGCTTACTTGGTAACCGTCACCTGGCTAATAGAACTGCTATCGCATGCACCAGCTGACCGCCGTGGCTAACCCAGCTGCAGCGAACTATGCTCTGACAAACACTAACGTCGTTTTAAAGTGAAGTGCGAAGCATAATACAACGTGCAAGGATCTCAGCCGGCAAAGGTCGACAATAACTACTCTTTCACAGCTGCTTCAATCGAGGCTATAAATGATGTCATCTACCTTCTCGCCTAACGACTCGTTACAAACAACTCCGACTAACGATGATGTGAAAATTAAGACATCTCATCAGAGTGAGATACAAAAACTAAGCTGCTTAAATGACCATAGGTTGAACCACACGAGAGAAGATGAAAAAAAAAGCAATACATAATTAAGTTAATGTTCAAGCGGGAAATATAGAGACCTTAAGAAAAAAATAATACTCAATAAAATTTGTCATGTTAAAAAAAACGTTCGCGTCAATAACACAGTACAGTTACAAAACTGCAGGAAATTTTGTTCCTTAAAAAAATTTTAACGTACTACAAGAAGAATTGAATGATAGAGATGCGGCAGAAAAGGAAATTAAAACTAAATATGCTCAATTAAAACAAGTGTTATTGTGTTTAATAATTTAGCATAATTATTGCCCTGAAGCCGCTAGAACTCAGGCAAATAAAATCTTGGAAACTGTTCTTACAACACAGCAAATGGAATGACTTCTGAAAAAACGGTGTACAACATAAAAAAACAGCGACATTGCAGCAGCAATCACATTGCGATCAGTTTCCCGGAAAGCGTAAGTTCACCTTCGAAACAAAGTTAGGGTTCCGTTACCTGAGTTGTTTACTCTACAGAAATTGACAAGGAACTTTAAGTGTCATCCTGGCTTGTAAAAGTAAATACTAAGTGTTCTCCAAGAGAAATTGAAAACAATGAGATCCCTGGAAGAGTTGGTGGTTTTCTCTTTCGATGAAATGAATATCGACTCTCGACTTTGCTACGGCGAAAGAGAAGACCAAGTGTTAGATCCTTACAGAATGGTTCAAATAGCAATGGTCAAAGGCTTGGTGGGAAAACGTAAACAGCCTGCTTACTACAACTTTAACCAGCCCATGACTAAAGAAGTGCTGACTGAAATAATTATTGTTTTGGAAGAATGTGGTTTTTAGGTTATAGCTCTCGTTACTGATGTGGGAGGAGGTAACCAGAGTTTATTAAAACAAATGAACATTAATATCGAAAACACTAGCTTTGACAATCCATTATGATGTGATACGAAAGGTTTGGCGTTCGCTGATGAGCCACAAATAATTCTCCCGGACATAACAGTAATTACAAAATACGACATATTATCAGTTTTGCAGGATACAGAACTGAAACTGACGCCAAAACTTACAACACAGCACTTGAATGTCAAGAAAAGTGCCCGTCAGAAAGTAAATTATGCAACACAGTTTTTTTTCTTACCATGCGGCAGCACTTCTTAAATTGAAGTACCCTGAAAAACCACAGTTTTCAGAGTTTGTTTATTTAGTCGACAAGTTTTATGATATTTTGAACTCAAGATTTCTTAATGACTATAAATAACCTTGGCAGAGCGTACTTTGTGTGCATGCAGAGCAACAGATTAATATTTTTAATAAAATTAAAAGTGTTAGGTACTGCAAAAATGAGAGTTTCCGGAAAAAAAGGCGATAATGCCATTCCAAAAAAGTATTTTGATTCAATTTTATCACTCATGTAAATGTATATCCACTTGCAAAAAAAACTAAAAAGCTATCGTTTATCGTGACAAGTCGCATAAATCAAGATGCATTAGAAAATATGTTCCACGGAATACGGAATGTCAGGCACATGTATGACAATCCAACACCAACAGATTTCAAGTACAGTCTGAGAATGCTCGCGTTAGCAAACGAAGTACCAACATCCGGATCATCAGCTGTTATTGCCGAACTGAAAAAGATAAATTATATCAAACTAGTCAGATGTTTGTCAGTGTCGTTAAAAATGCCGAAATGGAAGAAATTGTGAGTGTAAACCATGACAGTGATAATAGTGAAATATCTTTGGATGACAAGGGCTTGGCTGAAATTTCAACACAAGGTAACGAAGCGCTCTTAGATATTTCGCAGGTTATGTTGTACAATTTTCCAATGATCCCAGTCTAAAGGACTCCGTTTCATCAATTTAAAAAGGTATGGAAATATTGAATTCTATAAATTTTGAATAAATTATTATTTTGACTACTTTTGCAATCATTAAAAATATTCATTGCCGTATTCCCCCCCCCCCCCCAGAAGGATGGGTTGAAGCACTAAGCCATGGTGGACTGACTGTACTGTCTGAAAAAATGATGAGCATTATGAGACAGCTGAGTGCTTGTCTAACTCATATCACGGGCAGACTTTAGTGAACGAGAAGGAATCGTCGCAACATTTCTTCAAATGTTAGTGGCTAAGTTCCCGTCTGTAGAATCTAAAGTACTGCGAAAATTTGCGCGCTGCAGAACTTTCATCAGGCTTCGTCATTTAAATCGTGAATCTGAAATTGAAACTCCTCGGAAGCGACAGATGAAGAAACTTTAGCACTTATTGCAGTAATTTAAAGTAAGGGGATTAACTTTTTTAAAAATCAATTTCGGTCACCTTCTCTTTATTCTAAGCTGCGTCGCATAAGCTAAACCATTCAATTCAGTTTTGTATTCGAGTGAAATTTGCTCAACATTTTAAGTACGCGGAAAGTTTTAATATGTGTTTTCACTGTAACAACTTGCGTAACTATACTGCCTCAAAATTCGCACAAAAAATATATAGTTTATGTCCAAACAAATGTTTGGCGTGTTTTTCAGAGAAACGTAATGCAAAGTAAATTTTACTGTGTGTATTTTAAATGTAACTTCTTGAATACATGCAGTTCTGCCTCAAAGTATGTACGAAGCGTACTAAGTAAATATTCAGAACAATTTCTGCTCCATGTTTTTCATAATAAAGTTTTGAATAAAATACTGCGTGTTATTCGGTGTAATGCCTTCTTCTTAATTCGATACTGTCCATGTTTAGTTTAATTTTAAAACAAATTTTAATGTATGTTTCCATAAAAATATATGGGATAATGAGATGCCTCAAATTTCGTTAAAATTATAGTTTTTATTCTAAACTAATTTTACTCAAGCATAGTAATTATGCTTGTACCTGTACTACTTTATGTTTTAGCCATAATCAAAGTCACCAATTTATAATTATGGTCAATGGGAATTTGGAGTAGATATATGTATTTGTACTACACTTAGCAACACATCTTCTGTAAAGTTTAGGAACTACGCGACTACTGCTAAATTTCCTTTGTAAAAGAATAATATAAATAACATAAAGTATTTCGAGAAATTATAAAAAATTAAATTTTTGCTTTCATAAAGAATTATGTAAAAGTGATAACTGATGTACTTTAATGAAACATATTGTAAATACAAATTCTTCCAGACAAATATATATAAATGTTGTAAGTTATATTTTACAAGCTTTCTTTAAACTGTCGTAAAAAAAAGATAACTTAAGAAGTACGATTCGTTTCAAAATAAACTAAATATAAATAGTAGAGGCTTTAGAGGAAGGAGTTACACCGAAGAACTCGCAGTACGAGACCCCAGCCAGCACTCCTGGAAGGACCACTTGCAGGCCAGACTGATCTTGTGACGTCACGCCACTCGCCCACGACTACCATTTGCCGGAGGGTATGTTTTGGCACAACCTCTCAATCTACTAGTCTTGGTCCCAGCTCACCTCCCACATCCTTTCCCCTCTCCACATAATTAATGATGCACATGTCATACCTGTACATATACTGTAGTGTAAATAAATTCTCGTGTCTAGTCTTCATTTACTGCCCATCGCCGTCGCTTACTGTTCTCAACGTGTTTCAGTATAGTTTTTTTTAGCAAGCCACCTGAGATGTTTGCGTTCTGTCCCACTGGACAGAAAATAGTGTCTGCAATTGTAGCGTACGGATGTCATCGTTCGCTTGTAGGACTCGACAAGGACCAAGAACTCGCTTTCCCACCAAAAGAGTACCTTTTGGTATTTGTACACCACGAAACTACCTCTGTTTTCAAGCATCTACTCACCTATCTACCACAGGACGAAGATATCAGCGACTGTCTACCCTGCAAGGAGTGTTTCAAGGGCTGCACCACTGTACCAGACATGCCACATTCCCGAGGTTGGTGTAAGGCATGTTGGCGCGCAGCAGCAGCCGCCCTTGTCACAACTATCACCACACACAGACAAGGTGACATCTGTCTTCATGCAGCTGGTTACCACCACTCTAAAGTCAAACATTGAGACCCACACCCCAGGGACTAACACTGCTGCTGGACCTGCTGCCAATCAACCAACATCTCCCGTCACACAACCTACAAGGTGCAAACTGTTGCACGACCGCTCCTTCACACCAGACACTGTCAAATGCTACCCCAGCGTTATTCCCGAGCTCAGAAGAGTAGAGTTTTGTCTGAGCGACCCGCAACACGAGGACGCGGTGATAAACATCGGAACTTGCGATGGTGTCCGTCATGCGAATCTCTACTATGCTTTTCTACCAGCATAAAGCCCCAGTGTTATGAATGCAGTGGGACAATTTAAAGTATACTTTATGGACTACACAATATGTGATGGCCATACTTGTGTCGTCTGCAACATGCAACCATATGTTAAACTATCTTGTGTGTTAGACGAACTGTTAGAAATGAACGAGGGTGAAACCATCAATATCAAAAATGACTTTCGTTATAGGAAATGCACAATATATCTCAAATATAGTGGAACTGGGCTGCAATTTACCGAAAAGTGTGACGGCGAAACACATAGACATATCCTTGATGAAGATGCTGACATCAGCCTCTTTGCAGAGAGGATCACAACTGGCCGAGACCTACACTACGAGGTGAGAACATGTTCGCCAGACGAAGATGGTGACTATCTACTAGGTAAAAGCAAACCTAACAGTGACGAGGGTGAAATTGTTTTGTACGAACGTATTATTTTATGGTGGAAAAAGAACCACAACTAACTTTAGAACAATATTTTATGTAAAGTGTGATTTCAATAAATGTATATGTTTTGTTGGTGAAGAAGGTCAACTATATGAGAAAGTATGAGTGTCTGTAAGTAATTCAGTGTTTAAACTGTCAACTAATATTCAACTAAATTATAAGCACTACGATGTGAGTTTAAAGAGTGTTGCATGTGTAATAAAAAAAATTCAAGATAGATAGTATTTTCAAAAAAAAACATTCGGTATTAAAATAAACTATTTTTTTTTAAGTAACGGATATATACCTAAGTCATCCTATATCATTTAATTTAAGATGTTTGTGTGAGCTGTAAGTGTGCATTGGCAAAGCACGTGTCTTTACTTAGCAATGTCACATGAAAACTGTCGATCTAGGAATTCACAGAAGGCCTGTCAAGGTACGATTTTTTTATAAGAACTGTACATTTTTGCTGAATTCAAAGCATACACATGTATTTACTAGACTTCAACAAGAATGAAATTATAATCTCGTATAATTGTCCACTGTACAGCTATCAAAAAAATGTTTTATGCATTAAAATAAGGTGGCACGAGAATTACCTGCGAGCACTAGTAATACGGAGATCGAGGGTTCCAATATCAGTACATTCATGATGATATTTTGTTTACCATATTTAAATCGAAATCACTCAAACCATTGCTTGTAAGAATCATGACTTCAGGCTATATGTACTTAATTTCTTGTTTTCCTCTTTGCTTGAGTGATTTGTTCCATCCCTGTTAACATTAACATCGAGATTGACGAAGAGTAAAAAACCAGTTACCTACCTACTGTCTAACCTTCCTACATATAATAATTTATTCTTATATAAATCAACTAAACATTCTTAAACTATTGTCTATTAGTAGTATGATTTAGTACGCCCTAGGACAAGTGGGTTGTGGGTGTGGTGCCATGTCCATCCATTACATCATCGCTGCCTTGAATAGTGTCATCACCGCCATCTTAGATTACATCATCGATGCCAACTTGGAGTACATTATCGCCGACATCTTGGATTATGTCATCGCTGCCATCTTGTTCCTGGCAGCTATCTTTGATTGTGTCACTTTCCAAAATTTCCCAAAATTAAAAAACAACTTGGCTCAGTCCACCATTTTGAATGATTTCCCCCACCTGCACCAAATTTCAACATTCAATTATTTATGCGGGGGCTTTTAAAATTCCTGCCAATTGTCTACAGTCATTTGTTGACGCAGGGATGGAGCCTGTCATATTAAATTTTTAAAATTCCTCACCAAAAAAAATTGACTTGATCGATAACCACTAATTCGATTAATCGATTATATTTAGTTTTAGGAATGACCACTAGGGGCGCTACTTTGAGACGCCAATTTTATTTCCTATTTACTCACTTGATTCGACTCCACCAGACTTTGTGAGTGTTTAAAGATGACATGTAATGTACCATACACCCCTATCACCAATATTAATTGTTTAATGCATGCCTCTATGCAGGTAGATAAACAAGTCTTGAGGGGCATAATATGTCATGCTATTAATTGGTTTTTATTTTTTGCAATAATTATTGAATTTTAAAAACCTTTTAGAGTATTTAATGTAATAGTGTGGCATGTGAATACTGATTAAGTGAAGAAGGACTGGTGCATATGATGCTCTTTAAGAAAAATTTATGACAGGCATATGAAATATTGTCTCTCAACACATGCAATGTTAAGTTTAAAAAATAATAAATTTATAAAAACACTTTTACACAATAAATATTTACACTGTACACACTATATACAAAAAACCTTCTCATTCTTGAGGTGGCTGGGCAGGTCTTTGGACTGCCAATCTTCGGAGGAGGAAGAGAACTTCCTCCTGGAAGCGTGCGGTGGCAGTGTGACATATCTGCGCCATGGCATGCTGGGCTTGTAGCTGGAGCCGTAGGTCTGGGATCTCCTCCTGCTGGCCCCGAACCTGGGTCCGCAACACAAGATCCTGCTGCACGCCATGTTTCCCCACATTGTCATTCTCACCGTCCTCTTACTCATTCACTTTTTCCTCATCTGAAAAGATGTCATTCTCCTCTTCCTCCTCATATTCATCAGCCTCCTCGTCATCGTCATCCTCGTGCACCATAGGTGCCACTGCCCTCACAGGTCGCACTGGAGGCGAACCTATGCGGAGCATATCGGAGCAGGCCCGGAGGAGTTGACAGTTTGTTTCCCTGGCTCAAAAACCCCAACGAATTCCACCTCGTTCTCGTCGTCAGAGAGGTCGGAGTTCTGCCACAGGCGAATCAGTGGTGGTGGAGCCAATTTCTGACATACCCCTGCCACGGCGGCATTTTACAGCTCGTCGAATGCACAGTCATCATTGCTGTCCCACACACACATCTTGCTCGACATGTTAATGTAGACTGATATCACAAGAGCTCGGGAGAGACATATCCTGACACACATTTCCTCTACCTCCGACCAATGTATTGTAAGACTACCTTTCATGTGGTCACAATCTACATCGCCAGTCATAGGGACAGCCATAGGCGCTACAAAGTCGCCTAGTTAATGCGCTGGTTGCAACTTGTGCATGAGATACTACCTGAAGTGACAGAGCAGCTGCACGCGAGATTCGCGCGACACCGGGCTTAATGACCCAGGCGATTAGGCACCTGGACAGTCCAGTGCCTCACCAGGGCGAAATGACGAAACTGCATTCCTTACCCCCGACCAGCAGATCGCCTCGAGTTACAACACGCTCAGAGTACATGTGTGCAGTCATCAACGACTACGTTCTAGGCACCCTCAGTACAGTAGTTCGTACCATTCCTAATGAAATTAAATATGCTTTTAAATAATAACACAGAAATTCAGTTTTAAACTAATATATTTATTTATTCCTTCATACGTAATTCACATTATTTAAACATAATGTCTGATTGACGAATCCAACTGTCGTGGCTTGCATCGAACCTTAGTCATCGCACAAGAACCTTATTTCCTCTCTTCTTCAATACCTTCTCAACCATATACGTGTTTGGATACTTGGTAACTTGAATTTCTTCACCATAGAAGCCTCCTCGTATAACCTTGCCTTCCACATCTTCTAGGTAGTAGTTACTTGGTTCTTAGCGTCGAATCTGGACCACTTTAAAGATGTCAGAGCTCCAGTTTGGTGTATAGCCTTTAGTAAATGTTCCCTTCACTCGCGATATTCTTACATAGACTCCAACCTTCACTTTAGGTTTGTGCAGGTCAGAATTCTTCTCATTTTTATAAACAGTGTGTAGTAAAGAGTTGTCCTTGACATCTGTAGCTTCATGTTTGTGGTCATATGTACTTTATGATTATATTTTGACAGAAGCTTGGGTAATACATCGATCTACTTGTAGCTTCCTTGAGCTCAAAATTTTTTCCATATTTTATTCTTCAAAGTACGGTTAAAACGTTCTACGATACGAGCCTTAAGACCACTGTTTGTTGAATAATGGTTTATTTTATATTTTGACATCAGTGCTCGAAATTATGAATTGTAGAATTCCTTACCAAGGTCAGAGTGAAGGTTCTTACATGGACTTTTATCTTGCAAAACAATATTAATTGCATTTGTTACATCTCCGTCACTCTTAGTTTTTACGGGCACTGCCCACACATATTTACTGTAGCAGACAATAACAGTCAGCACGTACTTGTAGCCTTTAATCTTTCGAGCATAAGGAATCATTTCAACCAAGTCTGCTTGATGCAAGTCCTTCAAACCAAACACCTGTACTTTGCACCGAGAATAATTTCGCCTTGCGGGCTTGTGCAGCTCCCTAGAGATGTTTAAACAACTCATTCTATGTATCCATCCTCACGCAATTCATCTATAATGCTAGATATTTTATTTGTATGTGAATTATTTCCAGCCTGTTGAAAAGCAATTGACAGGCTCAATCTGTCTACAATTTCAATAACATAATTCCAGTAAACATATTCTGAAAGTCTCCCATCTTCTATTATCTTATATAGATCGAGACCAGATGCTATTGTAGCTACTACATCAGGAAACAGCTGTGAAATAATGTTGAATTTCGGGTGTGTTTCATCCTTACATTCATTGCTGCTAGAATATTTATTTTTCAAATGAGCACTAGTAAGTTTCAAAAGGCATTTATACTGTTGTAGGGCACCATGCGAATAAGTACCGGGATTTTTTGTTTAAACAGTAATTCGTAGAGTCCAGAAGCCGGCTTGATTATGACAGAGTCTACTTTTACGTCATTACTAGGGAAGAATAAAATTTGCTTGTTTCCCATTTTTATTTTGCTTGTATACTCCATGTGTCCTTTCCTTGGGCCATGAGTTTGTCAAGTAATCAGTAAGCATTGCGATTTGTTCCTTTTTCTGTTTCCAATCGGAAAGAGGCAAATCATCTTCACCAACTTCTTGTGCAGGTTTCTTGCATTTCACTATAGTTTGAGGCTCTTCTACCTTCTTCAATGTCACAGGCAGAGGTGTTTTCGGCATCAAACTGTCCAGTCTGTCTGTTATATGTTTTAAAGCTTCTTCATTAATCATGTCACATTCCATTCTAGCATGTTGAGTTGTCAAGTACTTTGCATGAATACTTTTAATCACAATTTGTAAGTCACCAACAATGTCAGACACTGCACTACCCACTTATAATTACAAGACAGGTTATTTATGTGTTGCTTTACTTAGGTGGGGGCCTAGAGATTGGCACATTAATTTCCCTTCTCAAACTATGATTGGAGGTGAATTATAAACTGATGTTAGCATGATTTCAATATTTTTAATAGAAGCTTCAAGTTTACTAATGTGCGTTGTAATCTGGTCCAGGATTTTGTCCATGCCAAAAGTTTCATTTATTATACTTTCAACTGCATTAAATTTTCTGTCCAGCAAATTCTCCACATCAACAGGAATAGCCCTGAGTTTAACATCCTCATAATTTGTCATATTTGCAATATCATTACTTTTTTCTGTCTAGCACATTCTGTATTAAACTAATTAAATCACCATGAAGTGTGTAAATATATGTCTTGTTAACAGCATCTCCATCTTCTCTCGGACTTGCAATATTTTCAAGTCTTTTTTCTTAGGCACTACAGTTCCCATCATTGGTAGGCACTAAACAGCTTTCAATTTTATGCTTCAGGCCATTATGGCCTAACTTTGAAATTATGTAGCCCATTTCTCACTGATGAAGGCTTATGAACTGATCGAATCCACATCGGGACCTCCCTTTAAGTAAAGGAAAGTCTTTAGTTTTTACAAGAAACCCACGAGTATCACTCCAACAAAATGCACACCTCTTTGAATTTATTAAAAGTAATGTCTATATTAACATGATCAAAGTAAACATGTCTCAAATTCAAGTCATCCATGCAAATAAAACCAAAATGTTGGCATTATCTCTCAATAGCTGCTTGGGAATACGTGAATAAGTCTGGCAAAGGTAAAACGAATCTACTGACATATGTTTTCCCAAACAAAAGTATTCCTGGATACATGCCTGTCTCTCACAATCACAAGCTGCATCGTCGAATGCAAACACAGAGTTTAGTAGAGCTTGACTTGGTGGTACCACAGCCTCAATGACACTGAATGAAAAATACTCGAACCAGAGACCATTAGGCTCCTCCAGCAAGCTTAAGAACATACACGTCTTTCCACAGTTTGATGGCCCTGCTATGATGCAACAGACACTATTGGGTAGGAGGGGACCATGTCTGGATTCGTGAAATGTAACTTCATCTTCGGTAGTAATATGTATGGTAAACTATCTTCCTGCTTGTCGATACTATTACTACCACCAACAATTTGCGGTGCCTGCAGTGCTATGTGTGATGCTGTGTACAGTAGCTGCGATACTATGTGTGGTGTTAAGTGTGGTGCCTGTGGTGTTATTTGCGGTGCCTGTGTTGCTATGTGCGGTGCATGTGGTGTTATGTGCGGGGCCTGCTGTGCTATGTAATGTTCTTTTAGTACTATATACTGTTCTTGCCGTGCTATGTACTGTTCTTAAGGGGTATAGGGAGAATCTCTTCTGCAGGATTTACAATGAATTTTCATACTATCACTTCGACTAAACTGACGAAACAGAGCTCACACTGAAATTTAATTCTTGAAGTTATCATCTTGCATGTACTTGCTTCACGTCTCTGTGCACTGCGGAAATCAGTAAATACTTTACCACAGAAGCATCATTAATGTCCACACTGTCGAAGGATAGAAAGATACTGAATAAAATGCATAAAAACACATACTTACATATTTTCAACTCAGTGTATCGTGATGCCTTGTTGGAGTAAGATCAAGAGCGGAAGAGGACTAGTGAATTCTCTTATAAATAAATTACCCTTCGAAGCACATATTCCTGGGTACAGATTCTGTGGACTGGGAACGAAGCTAAAGAAGAAGCTCGAGCACGGTGACGTCGGAGTTAACGATTTGGCCGAGGCGTGCAAGGAGCATGACATAGTCAATGCTAATAGCAACAAGCTGGAATATAGACACGCTGTTGACATTGTATTTGCAAACAGAGCAAAAAAGATTGCAAAATCTAAGGAATCAAAGTTTGGTGAAAGAGTAGCTGCTTGGGGAGTAACCAAGATCATCAAGACCAAAGTCAAATGAGGAATGGGTTAATGAATAAAGGGCAGCCTATCCACTACTACAAACACCCGAATTAAATCTAATCATACATCCAAACAGTCTGACATAAACATAGTTAGTCAGATGAAAAAGAAAAGACGTAAGAAGAAGAAACCAAGTAAGAAACAAGGAGACTTCCTGCCTCTACTCCTGCCTGGCTAGGCCGCACTATAGAGCCTGATTGGCAGTGTTAGCGGTAATTGTGTGAGCAGCGAATTTATCGAAAAACAAAGGTAAGCAGTTGGAAGAACTTCGACACAACTAGCAAATGGAAGCTATTGCACTAGGGCCAAAAAAACGGGAAAGGAATGTGGGTGGAGGATGTCTGAAAAAAAAGAACCAGAAAGAAAAGGAAACAATCATAAAACTATCCAATCGACCACTAACAAACTTAGATTTAATAGGGTTTACTAGAAAATTACGAATACCTCATTTTAGATGTTCTTGGGTAGAAGCTGGCAAGGTCACGCTAGCCATTCAAAATAACGTGGTGTGCGAGGGTAAGTGACTAGGATGCCTAGTAGATAGGAAAGTGGCTTGCTGTGTTCGCATGGAAGATCAGAGTGAAAGTGATACTGCTCATGCGCATGTGTAGCAGCCGGCAAGTTCGCGCTAGCCCTTCAACCGACGTGGTATGTGAGGGTAAGTGTTCGGGATGCCGAGTAAATAGGCGTATAGAACACTGTGTTCGCATGGAAGGACAGAGTGGATGTGATACTGCTCATGCGTGTGGGAAGCAGCCAGAAAGGTCGCGCTAGCCCTTCAACCGACGTGGTGTGCGAGGGTAAGTAGCTGGGATACCTAGTAAATAGGCGTGTAGCACTCTTTGTTCGCATGGAATTACAGAGTGGATGTGATATTGCTCATGCGCGTGGGTAGAAGCCGGCAAGGTCGTTCAAGCCCCTCAACCGATGCAGTGAGTGAGGGTAAGTGGCTGGGATGCCTAGCAGATAGGCGTGTGGTTTAGTGTAATCGTGTGGATGGACTGAGTGTATGTGATACTGCTCATGCGTGTTGGTAGTAGCCGGTAGGGTCGCGCGAGCCCATCAACCGATGTGGTGTGAGAGGATAAGTGGCTGGGATGCTTAGTAAATAGGCGTGTTGCTTGCTGTGTTCGCATAGAAAGACAGAGTGGATGTGATACTGCTCATGAGCGTGGGTAGCAGCTGGCAAAATCACACTACCTCTTCAACCGACGTTGTGTGTGAGGGTAAGTGGCTAGGAAGCATAGTAGATAGGTGTGTGGCTTGCTGTGTTCACGTGGAAGGACAGAGTGGATGTGATACTGCTCATGCGAGAGGGTAGCAACCGGCAAGTTCATGCTAGCCCTTCAACAGACGAGGTGTGTGAGGATAAGTGGCTAGGATGCCTAGCAGGTAGGCGTGTGCCTTGCTGTGTTCACGTGGAAGGACAGAGTTGATGTCATACTGCTCATGCTCTTGGATAGCAGCCGGCAAGGTCGCGCTAGCCCTTCAACCGACGTGGTGTGTGATTGTAAGTGGATGGGATGCCTAGTAGATAGGCGTGTTGCTTGCTGTGTTCGCATAGAAGGACAGAGTGGATGTGATACTGCTCATGAGCGTGGGTAGCAGCTGGCAAAATCGCGCTACCTCTTCAACCCACGTTGTGTGTGAGGGTAAGTGGCTAGGAAGCATAGTAGATAGGCGTGTGGCTTGCTGTGTACGCATAGAAGGACAGAGTGGATGTGGTACTGCTAATGCGAGTGGGTAGCAGCCGGCAAATTCATGCTAGCCCTTCAACAGACGTGGGGTGTGAGGATAAGTGGCTAGGATGCCTAGTAGATAGGCAAGTGTTTTGCTGTGTTTGCGTGGAAGGAAAGATTGGATGTTATACTTCTCATGCTCTTGGTTAGCAGCCGGCAAGGTCGCGATAGCCCTTCAACCGACGAGATGTGTTAGGGTTAGTGTTTGGGATGCCAAGTCATTTGACGTGTGCCTTGCTGAGTGCGTGGAAGGACAGAATGAAGTTGATACTGCTCATTCTCTTGGGTAGCAGCCGGCAAGGCGCTCCAGTCCTTCAACCGACATGGTTCGTGAGGGTAAGTCGCTAGGTAGCATAGTAGATAGGCATGTTCCTTGCTGTGTTCGCAAAGAAGGACTGAGTGAATGTGATACTACTCATGTGCATGGGTAGCAGCCTGCAATGTCGCGCTAGCCATTCAACCGATTTGGTGTGTGAAGGTAAGTGGCAGGGATGCCTAGTAGATAGGCGTGTGTCTTAGTGTGTTAACGTGGAAGGACAGAGTGGATGTGATACTACTCATGTATGTGGGTAGCAGCCGGCAAGGAAGCACCAACCCTTCAACCTACGCGGTGCGTGAGGGTAAGTGGCTGGTATGCCTAGTAGATAGGCGTGTGACATGCTGTATTCATGTGGAAGAATAGAGTGAATGTGATACAACTCATGCGCTTGGGTAGCAGACTGCAAGTTCACCCGAGCCCTTCAACAGACAGGGTGAATGAGGATAAGTGGCTTGGATGCCTAGTAGTATGTGTGTGGCTTGCTGTGTTCACGTGGAAGGACAGAGTGAATGTGATACTGCTCATGCTTTTGCGTAGCATCCGGCATGGTCGCGCTAGCACTTAACCGGCGTGGTGTGGGAGGATAAGTCGTTGGGAGGCCTAGTAGATAGGCGTATGCTTTGATATGTTCGCGTGGAAGATCAGATTGAATGCGATACTGCTCATGCTCTTGGGTAGCAGCCAGCAAGGTCGGGCTAGCCATTCAACCGACGTGGTGTGTGAGGATAAGTGGCTAGGATGCCTAGTAGATAGGCATTTGGCTTGCTGTGTTCCCGTGGAAGTACAGGGCGGATGTGATACTGCACATTCGTGTGGGTAGCAGCCCTAAAAGGTCGTTCTAGCCATACATAAACGTGGTGTGAGAGGGTAAGTGGCTGAGAGGCCTAGTAGAAAGGCATGTTAATTGGTGTGTTTGGTTGAAGGACAGAGTGGATGTGATACTACTCATGTGCGCGGGTAGCAGCAGGCGTGGTCGCGCAAGCCCTTCAACCGACGTGGTGTGTGAGGGTAAGTGTCTGGTATGCCTAGTAGATAGGCGTGTGTCTTGCTTTGTTTGTGTGGAAGGACAGAGTGGATGTAATACTGCTCATGTGCGCGGGTAGCAGCAGGCGTGGTCGCGCAAGCCATTCAACCGACGTGGTGTGTGAGGGTAAGTGGCTGGTATGCCTAGTAACTAGGCGTGTGTCTTGCTTTGTTTGTGTGGAAGGACAGAGTGGATGTAATACTGCTCATG
>PNEQ01067534.1:0-18077 GCA_003012365.1 Medauroidea extradentata | reverse complement strand
GTGGTGTGTAAGGGTAAGTGGCTGGTATGCCTAGTAGATAGGCGTGTGTCTTGCTTTGTTTGTGTGGAAGGACAGAGTGGATGTGATACTGCTCATGTGCGCGGGTAGCAGCAGGCGTGGTCGCGCAAGCCATTCAACCGACGTGGTTTGTGAGAGTAAGTGGCTGGTATGCCTAGTAGATAGGCGTGTGTCTTGCTTTGTTTGTGTGGAAGGACAGAGTGGATGTGATACTGCTCATGTGCGCGGGTAGCAGCAGGCGGGGGGTTGCGCAAGCCATTCAACCGACGTGGTGTGTGAGGGTAAGTGGCTGGTATGCCTAGTAGATAGGCGTGTGTCTTGCTTTGTTTGTGTGGAAGGACAGAGTGGATGTAATACTGCTCATGTGCGCGGGTAGCAGCAGGCGTGGTCGCGCAAGCCATTCAACCGACGTGGTGTGTGAGGGTAAGTGGCTGGTATGCCTAGTAACTAGGCGTGTAGCAATCTGTGTTTGCGTAGAAGGACAGAGTGGATGTGATACTGCTCATGCGCGTGGATAGCATCCTGCAAGGTCGCGCTAGCTCTTCAACCTTCGTGGTGTGTAAGGGTAAGTGGCTAGCTAGCCTAGTAGATAGATTGTTGGCTTGCTGTGTTCGCGACGAAGGACAGAGTGGGTTTGATACTGCTCATGCGCATGCATATCAGCCGGCAAGGTCACGCTAGCCGTTCAACCGACGTGGTGTGTGACGGTAAGGGGCTGGGATGCCTAGTAGATAGGAGTGTGTCTTTGTGTGTTCACATGGAAAGACAGAGTTGATGTGATACTGCTCATGCATGTGGGTAGCAGCTGGCAAGGAAGCACCAGCCCTTCAACCTACGCGGAATGAGGGTAAGTGGCTTGTATGTCTAGTAGATAGGCGTGTGACTTACTGTATTCATGTGGAAGAATAGAGTAAATGTGATACAACTCATGCGCTTGGGTAGCAGACTGCAAGTTCGCCCGAGCCCTTCAACCGACAGGGTGAATGAGGATAAGTGGCTTGGATGCCTAGTATTTAGGCAAATGCCTTTCTGTGTTCGCATGGAAGATCGGAGTGAATGTGATACTGCTTATGCTCTTGCGTAGCATCCGGCAAGGTCGCGCTAGCACTTAACAGGCGTGGTGTTGGAGGGTAAGTGGCTAGGTAGCCTAGTAGATATATGTGTGGCTTACTGTGTTCGCGTGGATGGAGAGAGTGGGTATTATAATGCTCATGCGCTTGCATATCAGGCGGCAAGGTCACACTAGCACTTCAACCGATGTGGTGTTAAAGGGTAAGTGGTTGGGATGCCTAGTAGATAGGCGTGTGCTCTGATATGTTCGCGTGGAAGATCAGATTGAATGCGATACTGCTCATGCTGTTAAGTAGCAGCTGGCAAGGTAGGGCTAGCCATTGAACAGAAGTGATGTATGAGGATAAGTGGCTAGGATGCCTAATAGATAGGCATATGACTTGCTGTGTTTCCGTGTAAGTACAGGGCGGATTACTGCTCATGCGTGTGGGTAGCAGCCGGCAGAGTCGCGCTAGACTTTCAACCGACACAGTGCTTGAGGGTAAGTGGCTGCGATGCCTATTAGAAAGGCATTAGCCTTGGTGTGTTCGCATTGAAGGTTACAGAGTGGACGTGATACTACTCATGTGCGTGGTAGCAGCCGGCAATGTCGAGCTAGCCCTTCAACCGACGTGGTGTTTGAGGGTTAGTGGCTGGGACGCCAAGTATATAGTCGTGTGCCTCCCTGTGTTCGTGTGGAAGGACAGAGTGGATGTGATACTGCTCATGCGCATGGGAAGCAGACGGTAAGGTCGCGCCCACCCTTAAACTGATGCGGTGCGTGGGGGTAACCGTCTGGGATGACTAGTAGATAAACATGAGCCTTGGCGTGTTCGCGTTGAAGGACAGAGTGGATGTGATACTGCTCATGCGTGTTGGTAACAGCCGGCAAGTTCGGGCCAGCTTTTCGTCTGACACAGTGCTTGAGGATAAGTGGCTACTATGACTAGTAGATAGGCGTGTGCCTTAGTGTGTTTGTGTGGAAGGACAGAGTGGATGTGATTCTGCCCATGCACGTGGGTAGCAGACGGCAAGTTCGGGCCAGCACTTCAACCGATGCGGTGCTTGAGTGTAAGTGGCTGGGATGCCTAGTAGATAGGCGTGTGTCTTGGTGTGTTTGTGTGGAAGGACAGAGTGGATGTGAAATTGCGCAGGCCAGTGGGTAGCAGAGTGCAGGTCACGCTAGGCATTCAACTGACGTAGTTTGTTAGGGTAAGTGGTTAGAATGCCTAGTAGATATGTTTGTGCCTTGGTGTGTTCGCATAGAGGGATAAAGTGGGTGTGAGTCTGCACATGCGCGTAGGTAACAGCCAACAAGGTCGCGCCAGAACTTAAATCGACGTGGTGTGTGAGGGTACATCTGGGATGCCCAGTAGATAGGCATGTGACTTGCTGTGTTATGATGTAAGGACAGAGTGGATGTGATACTGCTCATGCGCGTTGGTAGCAGCCGCCAAGTTCGCACCAGCCCTTCAATTGACGCGGTGCATGGTGTAAGTGGCTGGGATGACTAGTAGATAAACATGAGCCTTGGCGTGTTTGCGTTAAGGACAGAGTGGATGTGATACTGCTCATGCGCGTTGGTAACAGCCGGCATGGTCGCGCCAGCTCTTCATCCGACACAGTGCTTGAGGATATGTGGCTACTATGACTAGTAGATAGGCGTGTGCCTTAGTGTGTTCGCGTGGAAGGACAGAGTGGATTTGATTCTGCCCATGCGCGAGGGTATCAGCCGGCAAATTCGCGCGAGCCCTTCAACCGATGCGGTGCGTGAGGGTAAGTGGCTGGGATACCTAGTAGATAGGTGTGTGGCTTAATGTTTTCTCCTGGAATGACAAGGTGGATGTGATACTGCTCGTGCGTGTGGGTAGCAGCCGGCAAATTCGCGCTATCCCTTCAACAAACGTGTGGTGTGAAGGTAAGTGGGTGGGATGCCTAGTAGATAGGCATGTGCCTTGGTGTGTTCGCGTGGAAGGTCAGAGTAGATGTGATACTTCTCATGCGAGTGGGTAGCAGCCATTAAAGTCACGCCAGCTCTTCAACCGACGTGGTGTGTGAGGTTAAGTGGCTGGGATGCCTAGTAGATAGGCGTGTGGCTTGGTGTATTCTCGTGGAAGGACAGAGTGGATGTGAAACTGCTCATAAGCATGGGTAGCAGCCGGCAAGGTCGCGATATCCCTTCAACCGATGTGGTGTGTGAGATTAAGTGGCTGGGATGCCTAGTAGAAAAGCGTGTGCTTTGATGTGATCACGTGGAAGGACAGAGTGGATGTCGTACAGCTCATGCACGTAGGTAGCAGCCTGCAAGGTCGCGCTATCCCTTTATCAAATGTGTGGTGTGAAGGTAAGTTGGTGGGATACATAGTAGATATGAGTGTTCCTTGGTGTGTTCGCGTGGAAGGACAGAGTAGATGTGATATTGCTCATGCATTTGGGTAGCAGCCACCAAGGTCATGCCAGCCCTTCAACTGACGTGGTGTGTGAGGATAAGTGGCTGGGATGCTTAGTTGATAGGCGTGTGGCATTCTATGTTCGCGTGAATGGACAGAGTGGATGTGATACTGCTCATGGGCATGGGAAGCAGCAGGCAAGGTCACGCTAGCCCTTCAACCGATGTGGTGCGTGAGGGTAAGTGGCTGAGATGCCTAGTTGATAGGCGTGTGGCTCTCTGTGTTTGTGTGGAAGGACAGAGTGGATGTGATACTGCTCATGCGCGTGGGTAGCATATGGCAGGGTCGCGCTAGCCCTTCAACCGACCGTGTTGTGTGAGGGTAAGTGGCTGGGATGCGTAGTAGATAGGCGTGTGGATTGCAGTGTTCGCGTGGAAGGACAAAATTGGATGTGATACTGCTCATTTGTGTGGGTTGAATCTGGCAGGTTCGGGCCAGCCCTTCAACCGACCCGGTGTGTGAGATGAAAAGGCTGGGATTAATAGTAGATAGGCGTGTGTCTTGGTGTGTTCGTGTGGTAGGACAGAGTGGATGTGATACTGCTCATGCACGTGGGTAGCAGCTGGCAAGGTCGCGTTAGCCCTTCAACCGTTGTGGTGTGTGAGGGTAAGTGGCTAATATGCCTAGTAGTTAGGCGTGTGGTTTCTGTGTTCGCATTGTAGGACAGAGTGGGTGTGATACTTTTCATGCGCGTGGGTAGCAGCCGGCAAGGTCGTGCTAGCCCTTCAACCGACGTGGTGTGTGAGGGTAAGGGGCTGGGATGCCTAGTATGTAGGCCTGTTGCTTGCTGTGTCCGCATAGAAGGACAGAGTGGATATGATACTGCACATGCATTTGGGTAGCAGTCGGCAAGGTCTCGCTAGCCCTTCAGCAAATGTGTTGTGTTAGGGTAAGAGGCTTGAATATCTAGTAGATAGGCATGTGCTTTGGTGTATTCGCGTGGAAGGGCAGAGTGGATGTGATACTGCTCATGCTCTTGGGTAGTAGCCGGCAAGGTCACGCTAGTCCTTCAACCGACGTGGTGTGTGTGGGTAAGTGACTAGGATACCTAGTATATAGGCTAGTGGCTAGCTGTGTTCGCATGAAAGGAAAGAGTGGTTGTAATATTTCTCATAAGCGTGGTTACAGCCGGCAAGGTCGCAGAAGTCCATCAACCGATGTGGTCTGTGAGGGTAAGTGATGTGGTTGTCTAGTAGATAAGCAAGTGCCTACCTGTGTTTGCCAAGAAGGACGGAGTGAATGTGGTACCACTAATGCGCGTGGGTAGCAGCAGGCAAGGTCGCGCCAGCCCTTCAACAGACACGGTGCTTTAGGTTAAGTGCCTGGGATGCCTAGTAGATAGGCGTGTGGCTTGCTGTGTTCGCGTGGAAGATCTGAGTGAATGTGATACTGCTCATGCTTTTGGTTAGCAGCCGGCAAGTTCGCGCTTGCCCTTAAACCGACGTGGTGTGTGAGGGTAAGTGGCTAGGAAGCGTAGTAGATAGGCGTGTGGCTTGCTGTGTTCGTGTGGAAGATCAGAGTGAATGTGATACTGCTCATGCATGTTGATAGCAACCGGCAAGTACAAGCTAGCCCTTCAACAGATGTAGTTTGTGAGGGTAAGTAGCTAGGATGCCTAGTAGATAGGTGTGTGCCTTGTTGTGTTCGCGTGGATGGACAGAGTGGGTTTGATACTGCTCATGCTCATGTATATCAGCAGGCAAGGTCGCGCTATCCCTTCAACAAACGTGGGGTGTGAATTTAAGTGGCTGGGATGCCTAGTAGATAGGCGTTTGCCTTGTTATGTTCACGTGGAAGGACAGAGTGGATGTGATACTGCTCATACGCGTGGGTAGCAGCTGGTAATGTCGCGCTAGATATTCAACCGACGAGGTGTGAGGGTAAGTGGCTGGGGTGCCTCGTAGATAGGCTAGTGGCTTGCTGTGTTCGCGTGGAAGGACAGAGTGGATGTGATAATGCTCATGCGTGTGGGTAGAAGCCGGCAAGATAGCGCTAGCACTTCAACCGCCATGGTGTGTGAGGGTAGGTGGCTAATATGCCTAGTAGATAGGCGTATGGTTTCTGTGTTCGCGTGGTATGACAGAGTGGGTGTGATACTTTTCATGCGCGTGAGTAGCAGCCGGCAAGGTCGTACTGGCCCTTCAACCAATGTCGTGTGTGAGGGTAAATTACTAGAATGCCTAGTAGATAAGGGTGTGGCTTTCTGTGTTCACGTGGAAGGACAGAGTGGATGTGATACTGCTCATGCTTTTGGTTAGCAGCCGGCAAGTTCGCGCTAGCCATTCAACCGACGTGGTGTATGAGGGTAAGTGGCTGGGATGCCAAGTAGAGAGGGGTGTGGCTTTCTGTATTCGCATGGAAGGATAGAGTTGATGTGATACTGCTCATGCTCTTGGGTAGCAGTCGGCAAGTTCGCGCTAGCCCTTCAACCGATGTGGTGTGTGAGGGTAAGTGGCTGGGATGCCTAGTAGATAGGCATTTGCCTTGCTGTGTTCGTGTGGTAGGACAGAGTGGTTTTGATACTGCTCAAGCGCGTGGGTAGTAGCAGGCAAGGTATTGCTAGCACTTCAACCGACGTGGAGTATGATAGTAAGTGGCTAGTATGCCTAGCAAATAGCCGTGTTGTTTTAGTGTTCGCGTGTTAGGACAGAGTGTGTGTGATACTTTTCATGCTCGTGGGTAGCAGCCGGCAAGGTCGTACTGGCCCTTCAACTGTTTTGGTGTGTGAGGGTAAGTGACTAGGATGCCTAGTAGATAAGGGTGTGGTTTTCTGTGTTCGCGTGGAAGGACAGAGTGGATGTGATACTGCTCATGCTTTGGGTTAGCAGCCGGCAAGTTCGCGCTAGTACTTCAACCGACGTGGTGTGTGAGGGTAAGTGGCTGGGATGCCTAGTAGATAGGCATGTGCCTCACTTTGTTCGCATAGAAGGACAGAGGGAATGTGATATTGCTTATTCATGTGGGTAGCATCCGACAAGGTCGGGGTAGCCATTCAACCGACGTGGTGTGTGAGGGTAAGTGGCTGGGATGCCTAGTAGATAGGCATGTGCCTTACTTTGTTCGCATAGAAGGTCAGAGTGGATGTGATATTGCTTATGCATGTGGGTAGCATTCGACAAGGTCAGGGTAGCCCTTCAACCGACGTGGTGTGTGAGGGTAAGTGCCTATGATGCCTAGTAGATAGGGGTGTGGCTTTCTGTATTCGCGTGGAAGGACAGATTGGATGTGATACTGCTCATGCTCTTGGGTAGCAGCCAGCAAGGTCAAGCTAGCCCTTCAACCGATGCGGTGTGTGAGGGTAAGTGCCTATGATGCCTAGTAGATAGGCAAGTGGCTTGCTGTGTTTGCATGAAAGGAAAGAGTGGATGTAATATTGCTCATAATCGTGGTTACAGCCGGCAAGGTCACACTAGCCCATCAACCGATGTGGTCTGTGAGGGTAAGTGATGTGGTTGTCTAGTAGATTGGCAAGTGCCTAGCTGTGTTTGCCAAGAAGGACAGAGTGCATGTGATACTGCTCATAAGTGTGGGTAGCACATTGCAAGGTCGTTCCAGCCCTTCAACCAATGCAGTGAGTTAGGGTAAATGGCTGGGATGCCTAGTAGATAGGCGTGTATCTTACTGTGTTCGTGTGGAAGGACAGAGTGGTTGTGATACTGCTCATGCGCATGGGTAGGAGCAAACAAGGTATCGCTAGCACTTCAACCGACGTGGTGTGTGAGGGTAAGTGACTAGGATGTCTAGTAGATAGGGGTGTGGCTTTCTGTGTTCAACTGGAAGGACAGAGTGGATGTGTTACTGCTCAAACTCGTGGGTAGCAGGCGGCAAGGTCGCGCTAGTCTTTAACCCATGTGATATGTGAGAGTAAGTGTCTGGGATGCCTAGTAGATAGGCGTGTACCTTGCTGTGTTCGCGTGGAAAGGCAGAGTAGATGTGATACTGCTCATGCGCATGGGTAGCAGCCGGCAATGTCGCGCTAGCCCTTCAACCGACGTGGTGTGTGAGGGTAAGTGGCTAATATGCCTAGTAGATAGGCGTGTGCCTTGCTGTGTTGGCATAGAAGGGCAGAGTGGTTATGACACTGCTAATGTGCGTGGGTAGCAGCAGACAAGGTCGCGCTAGCCATTCAACAGACGTGATGTGTGAGGGTAAGTGGCTTATATGCCTAGTAGATAGGTTTGTGGCTTGCTGTGTTCACGTGGAAGGACAGGTGGGTGTGATACTACTCATGTGCGTGGGTAGCAGCCGGCAAGGTCGCGCTAGCCCTTCAACCAACCGTGGTGTGTGAGGGTAAGTGGCTGTTATGCCTAGTATATAGGCGTGTACCTTTCTGGTGCCTTATTCTCTATCTTCTCCTCAGTAACGTCAGTCATCCGTTAATGACTTTTGATAGCGTCAGCATTACAGGTAGTCACTCGTGACTGTCTTTCAATGGTATTCTGTTAACCATTTTTGTATCGTTCTTTAACAGATTTGATATAGGTTTGGCAACATTGTAGGTACCTTTCCGAAACTATTAAAATCGCACAGTTAGTGTTATATTTCTGGCCATTAGTAGTAAGACATGTCCACACTATTTACATCTTGCTCAAGGTCGTGAAAGTGTTTTTAGGTTAAAGGTTGGGTAATGGATAAACTTTGTGAAATGGAGGCAGAATCTACGATGTTTCGTTCTAAGAGAACGACTGTTTGGCAGTACGAAATATATGAATTTTTCAGAGGTAAATTTTGATACCGAAATGTTTTTATTTTTCGTGTATGAACAATCGCCTATATTGATCTTCGTACATTTCTGTGAACGGATTTAGGGTATCACGTGTTTGCCTCCTTATCAATCGCATTTGCCTACGCTTTTCCTTATTTTCTAGCCCATCAAGGAAATATAGCCTTCGCAATGCCGCCGCCATATTTACATTTTCACGCACACAATCCTGCTAACACCACCTCGCTAGCTGCTGTTACATAAAGTCGCTCACGAAGAATTTAAATGTCAGCCACGATGCAATGAAGAGTTACAGAATACGACTTAGTCTCGTTACGATAATCAAGTGGTGACTGTCTGTACGTAAGGAACGTATGTGAACACAAAACAGTTACAGAATAAGCGCCCTGTGTTGGCGTGGAAGGACAGAGTGGATTTGATACTGCTCATGCGCGTGGGTAGCAGCCGGCAAGTTCGCGATAGCCTTTCAACCGACGTGGTGTGTGAGAGTATGTGTCTGGGATGCCTAGTATACATGCATGTGTCTTGGGGTGTTAGCTTGGAAGGACAGATTGTATGAGATACTACTCATGTGCATGGGTAGCAGCAGGCAAGGTCACGCTAGCCCTTCAACCGATGTGTTGTGTGAGGGTAAGTGGCTGGGATGCATTGTAGATAGGCTTGTGGCTTGCTGTGTTCGTGTGGACGGACACAGTAGATGTGATACTGCTCATACACATGGGTAGCATGTGACTAGGTCACGCTAGCCCTTCAACCGACTGTGGTGTGTGAGGGTAAGTGGCTGGGATGCCTAGTAGATAGGCGTGTGCATCGAAGTGTCCACGTGAAAAGACAGAATTGGATTTGATACTGCTCATGCATGTGGATAGCATCCGGCAGGGTCTGGCCAGCCCTTCAACAGGCGCGGTCCAAGAGGGAAAAAGGCTGGGATGCATAGTAGATAGGTGTGCGTTTTGGTGTTTTCGTGTGGAAGGACAGAGTGGATGTGATACTGCTCATGCGCGTGGGTAGAGGTCGGCAAGGTCGCGCTAGCCCTTCAACCGTTGTGGTGTGTGAGGGTAAGTAGCTGGGATGCCTAGTAGATATGCATGTGGCACTTCGTGTTCATGTGGAAGGACAGAGTGGATGTGATACAACACATGCGCGTGGGAAGCAGCAGGCAAGGTCGCGCTAGCCCTTCCACCGATATGGTGTGTGAGGGTAAGTGGCTGGGACGCCTAGTAGATAGGATTGTGCCTTGCTTTGTTCGCATGGAAGGACAAAGTGGATGTTATAATGCTCATGCATGTTGGTAGCAGCCAGTAAGGTCGCGCCAACAATTTAACCGATGTGGTGCGTGAGGGTAAGTGTCTGGGATGCCTAGTATATAGGCATGTGTCTTGGTTTTTAAGCTTGGAAGGACAGAGCGGTTGTGATACTACTCATGCACGTGGGTAGCAGCAGGCAAGGTCACGCAAGCCCTACAACGAACGTGGTGCGTGAGGGTAAGTAACTAGGATGCCTATTAGATAGACAAGTGGTTTGCAGTGTTCGCGTGGAAAGAAAGAGTAGATGTAATACTGCTCATAAGCATGGGTAGCAGCCTTCAATGTCGCCCTTGCCCATCAACCGATGTGGTCTGTGACGGTAAGTGGGGTGGTTGTCTAGTAGATTGGCAAGTGGCTTGCTGTGTTCGCATAGAAGATCAGAGTGAAAGTGATACATCTCATGCTCTTGGTTAGCAGCCGGCAAGGTCGCGCTAGCCCTTCAACCGACGTGGTGTGTGAAAGTAAGTGGCTAGGTTGCCTAGTACATAGATGTGTGGCTTGCTGTTATCGCGTGGAAGGACAGAGTGCGTTTGATACTGCTCATGCACATGCATATCGGCCGGCAAGGTCACGCTATCCCTTCTAACGACGTGGTGTGAAAGGTTAAGTGGCTGGGATGCCTAGTAGATAGGCGTGTGGCTTGCTGTGTTCGCATAGAAGGACAGAGTTGATGTGATACTGCTCATGCGCGTGCTTAACATCTGGCAAGGTCGCGCTAGCAATTCAACCGACGCGGTGTGTGAGGGTAAGTCGCTTCGACGCCTAGTAGAGAGGCTTGTGGCTTGCTGTGTTCGCGGGGAAGGACAGAGTGGATGTGATACTGCTCATGTGCGTGGGTAGTGGCCAGCAAGGTCGCACCAGCCCTTCAACCTATACGGTGCGTGAGGGTAATTGTCTGGTATGCCTTGTAGATTGGCGTGTGCCTTGCTGTGTACGTGTGGAGGAATAGAGTGAAAGTGATACAACTCATGCGCTTGGGTAGCAGACGGCAAGTTCGCCCGAGCCCTTCAACCGACGGGGTGAAAGTGGATAAGTGGCTTGGATGCCTAGTAGTAGCCGTGTGGCATGCTGTGTTCGCGAGGAAGGACAGAGTGGGATTGATAGTGCTCATGCGCATGCATATAAACCAGCAACGTCAGGCTAGCTCTTTAATCGACGTGGTGTGAATAAGTAAGTGGTTGGGATGCCTAGTCGATAGCTGTGTGCTTTAATGTGTTCGCGTGGAAGATCAGAGCGAATGCGATACTGCTCATGCTCTTGGGTAGCAGCCTACAAGGTCGGGGTAGCCATTCAACCGATGTGGTGTGTAAGGGTAAGTGGCTAGGATGCCTAGTAGATAGGCAAGTGACTTGCTGTGTTCGCGTGGAAGGACAGAGTGGATGTGATACTGCTCATAAGCGTGATTAGCAGCAGGGAATGTAAAGCTAGCCCTTCAACCGACGTGGTGTGTGAGGGTAAGTGGCTGGGATGCCTAGTAAATAGGCGTGTGGCTTGCTTTGTTAGCGTGGAAGGAATGACGGAGTGTGATACTGCACACGTGCGTGGGTAACAGCCGGCAATGTCGCGCTAGACCTTCAACCGACACAGTGCTTGAGGGTAAGTGGCTGCGATGCCTATAAGAAAGGCATGTGCCTTGGTGTGTTCGCATTGACGGACAGAGTGGATGTGAAACTAATCATGTGCGTGGGTAGCAGCTGGCAAGGTCGCGCTAGCCCTTCAACCGACGTGGTGTTTGAGGGTTAGTGGCTGGGATGCCAAGTAGATAGGCGTGTGCCTTCCTGTGTTTGTGTGGAAGGACAGAGTGGATGTGACACTGCTCATTCGCGTGGGTAGCAGATGGCAAGTTCGCGCCAATACTTTAACAGATGCGGTGCGTGAGGGTAAGTGTCTGGGATGCCTAGTATATAGGCATTTCTTGGTGCGTCAGCTTGTAATGACAGATTTTATGTGATACTGCTCATGCTCGTGGGTAGCAGCCAGCAAGGTTGCGCCAGATCTTCAACCGACGTGGTGTGTGAAGGTATGTGGCTGGGATGACCAGCCACTTACACTCAAGCACCGCATCGGTTGAAGTGCTGCCCTGAACTTGCCGTCTGCTTCTCACGCGCATGAGCAGTCTCACATCCACTCTGTCCTTCCACACGAACACAGGAAGGCACACGACTATATACTTGGCGTCCCAGCCACTAACCCTCAAACACCACTTCGGTTGAAGGGCTAGCTCGACATTGCCGGCTGCTACCTACGCACATGAGTAGTATCACATCCACTCTGTAACCTTCAATGCGAACACACCAAGGCTAATGCCTTTCTAATAGGCATCGCAGCCACTTACCCTCAAGCACTGTGTCGGTTGAGGGTCTAGCGCGACCTTACCAGCTACTACCAACACGCATGAGCAGTATCACATTCACTCTGTACATCAACACGAACACACCAAGCCACAAGCGTCTCTACTAGGAATCCCAGCCATTTATCCTCATTCACCCTGTCGGTTGAAGGGCTCGGGCGAACTTGCAGTCTGCTACCCAAGCGCATGAGTTGTATCACATTCACTCTATTCTTCCACATGAATACAGCAAGAGACACGCCTATCTACTAGGCATACAAGCCACTTACCCTCATGCAAAGCGTAGGTTGAAGGGCTGGTGCTTCCTTGCCTGCTGCTACCCACATGCATGAGCAGTATCACATCAACTCTGTCTTTCCATGTGAACACACAAAGACACACTCCTATCTACTAGGCATCCCAGCCCCTTACCGTCACACACCACGTCGGTTGAATGGCTAGCGTGACCTTGCCGGCTGATATGCATGCGCATGAGCAGTATCAAACCCACTCTGTCCTTCGTCGCGAACACAGCAAGCCAACAATCTATCTACTAGGCTAGCTAGCCTCTTACCCTTAAACACCTTGTCGGATGTTACCCAAGAGTATGAGCAGTATCACATTCACGCTGATCTTCCATGCGAACACAGCAAGGCACATGCCTAAATACTAGGCATCCCAGCCGCTTATTCTCACACACCAAATCGGTTGAAGGGCTAGCGCGACCTTGCCGGCTGCTACCAACACGCATGAGCAGTATCACATTCACTGTGTACATCCACACGAACACACCAAGCCACAAGCATCTCTACTAGGAATCCCAGCCATTTATCCTCATTCACCCTGTCGGTTGAAGGGCTCGGGCGAACATGCAGTCTGCTACCCAAGCGCATGAGTTGTATCACATTCACTCTATTCTTCCACATGAATACATCAAGTCACACGCCTATCTACTATGCATACCAGCCACATACCCTCACGAACCATGTCGGTTGAAGGACTGAAGCGCCTTGCCGGAAACTACCCAAGAGAATGAGCAGTATCAACTTCACTCTGTCCTTCCACGCACTCAGCAAGGCACACGCCAATCGACTTGGCATCCCAAACACTAACCCTAACACATCTCGTCGGTTGAAGGGCTATCGCGACATTGCCGGCTGCTAACCAAGAGCATGAGCAGTATAACATCCAATCTTTCCTTCCAAGCAAACACAGCAAAACACTTTCCTATCTACTAGGCATCTTAGCCATTTAACCTCACACCCCACGTCTGTTGAAGGGCTAGCATGAATTTGCCGGCTGCTACCCACTTGCATTAGCAGAATCACATCCACTCAGTACTTCTACGCCTATAAAGCAAGCCACACGCCTATCTACTATGCTTCCTAGCCACTTACCCTAACACACAACGTCGGTTGAAAAGGTAGCGCGATTTTGCCAGCTGCTACCCACGCGCATGAGCAGTATCACATCCACTCTGTCCTTCTATGCGAACACAGCAAGCAACACGCATATCTACTAGGCATCCCATCCACTTACAATCACACACCACGTCGGTTGAAGGGCTAGCGCGACCTTGCTGGCTGCTAACCAAGAGCATGAGCAGTGTGACATCAACTCTGTCCTTCCATGTGAACACAGCAAGTCACACGCCTACCTGCTAGGCATCGTAGTCACTTACCCTCACACACCACGTCTGTTGAAGGGCTAGCATGAACTTGCCGGTTGCTACCCTCTCGCATGGGCAGTATCACATCCACTCTGTCCTTCCACGCGAACACAGCAAGCCACACGCTTATCTACTATGCTTCCTAGCCACTTACTCTCACTCACAACGTCGGTTGAAGAGGTACCGTGAATTTTCCAGCTGCTACCCACGCTCATGAGCAGTATCACATCCACTCTGTCTTTCTATGCGAACACAGCAAGCAACACGCCTTTTTACTAAGCATCCCAGCCACTTACCCTCACACACCACGTCGGTTGAAGGGCTAGCGCGACCTTGCCGGCTGCTAACCAAGAGCATGAGCAGTATCACATCCCGTCTGTCCATCCACACGATTACACTAAACCACACGCCTATCTACTAGGCATTCCAGCAACTTACCCTTACTAACTGCGTTGGTTGAAGGGCTAGCTCAACCTTGCCGACTGCTACTAACGCACATGAGCAGTATCATATTCACTCTGTCCTTCCACAAGAACACAGCAAGATACACGCCAATCTACTAGTGTATCCCAGCCACTTACACTCACACACCATGTCAGTTGAAGGGATACCCTGAACTTGCAGGCTGCTACCCACCAGCATGAACAGTATCACACCAACTATGTCCTTCCACGTGAACATAGAAAGCCACACCTCTATCTACTAGACATATTAGCCACTTACCCTCACACACCACGTCGGTTGAAGGGCTAGAATGACCTTGCCTTCTGTTACCCACGCACATGAGAAGTATCACATCCACTCTGTCCATCCACACGAACACACCAAGCCACACGCGTCTCTACTAGGCATACCAGCCGCTTACACTCACACACCTCGGTCGGTTGAATCGCTAGCGCGGCCTTGCTAGCTGCTTCCCAAGAGCATGAGCAGAAACGCATTCACTATGATCTTCCACGCGAACACATCAGAGCACACGCCTATCTACAAGGCATCCCAGTCACTTACCGTCATGCACCGTGTCAGTTGAAGGGCTAGCGCGATCTTGCCGGCTGCTAACTACGCGCATGTACAGTATCACATTACCTCTGTCTTTCCACCCGAACACACCAAGGCACACCCCTATCTACTATGCATCCAAGCCACTTACTCTTCCACCATACATTTGTTGAAGGGCTAGTGCGAACTTGCCGGCTTCTACCCACATGCGTTATCAGTATGACATCAACTCTGTCGTTCCACGCGAACCCAGCAAGACACACGCCTATCTACTAGGCATCCTAGACATTTACTCTCACACACTATGTCGTTTGAAGGGCTAGCACGACCTTAACGACTGCTACCAACGCGCATGAAAAGTATCACATTCATTCTGTCCTTCCATGTGAACACAGCAAGATACACGCCTATCTACTAGGCATCTCAGCTACTTAGCCTCACACACCACGTCAGTTGAAGGGATAGCGCGACCTTAAAGGCTGCTACCCACTCGCATTAGCAGTATCACATACACTCTGTCCATCCCCGCGAATACACTAAACCACACGCCTATCTGCTAGGCATCCCAGCCACTTACCCTCACTCACTGCATCGGTTGAGGGGCTTGAACGACCTTGCTGGCTGCTTCCCACACGCATGAGCAGTATCACATCCACTCTGTCCTTCCACCCGAACACACAAATGCACACGCCTATCTACTAAACATCCTAGTCACTTAACCTCACACACCACATCGGTTGAAGGGATAGCACGTACTTGCAGGCTGCTACCCACGCGCATAAGCAGAAACACATCCCGTCTGTCCATCCATGCGAATACACTAAACAACACGCATATCTACTAGGCATTCCTGCCACTTACCCTCACTCACTGCGTTGGTTGAAGGGCTGGAACAACCTAGCAGTCTGCTACCCATGCTTATGATTAGTATAACATGCAATCTGTCCTTTCACGTGATTACAGAAAGGCACACGCCTATCTAATAGGCATCCTAGCCATTTACCCTCACACACTATGTCGTATGAAGGGCTTGCACGACCTTACCGACAGCTACCAACGCGCATGAGCAGTATTTCATCCACTCTGTCCTTCCACGTGAACACAGCAAGGTACACGCCTATCTACTATGCATCACAGCTACTTACCCTCATACACCACGTCAGTTGAAGGGATAGCGCGACCTTGCAGGCTGCTACCCACGCGCATGGGCAGTATCACATCTACTCTGTCCTTCCACACGAACACAGGAAGGCTCACGCCTATCTACTTGGCATCCCAGCCAATATCCCTCAAACACCACGTCGGTTGAAGGGCTAGCGCGACCTTGCCGGCTGCTACCCACAGGCTAAGTAGTATCACATTGACTCAGTCCATCAACGCGAACACACCAATTCACACGCTTATCTACTAGGCATCCCAGCCACTTATCATCACGCACCATATCAATTGAAGTGCTGGCGCGTACTAGCCGGCTGCTACCCACGCGCATGAGCAGTATAACATCAAATCTGTCCTTCCACGCGAACACACCAAGACACTTGCCATTCTACTAAGCATCCCAGCCACTTAACCTCGCGCACAGTCTCGGTTGAATGGCTGGCAAAACGTTGCCAGCTGCTACTTACGCGCATGAGCAGTATCACAACCAGTCTGTCCTTCCACGCGAACACAGCAAGTCACATGCCTTTCTATGAGGCATCCCTTCTACTTACTCTCACACACCACATCGAATGAAGGGCTCGCGCGAACTTGCCAGATGATACCCTCGCGCATGTGCAGTATCACAACCACTCTGTCCTTCCACGAGAACACAGAGTGCTACACACCTATTTACTAGGCATCCCGGACACTTACTCTTACAAACATGTCGGTTGAAGAGCTGGCGTGACTTTGACAGCTGCTGCCCACGCGCATGAGCAGTATCACATCCACTCTGCCCTTCCACATGAACACACCAAGGCACACGCATTTCTACTAGGCATCCCAGCCACATTGCCTTACGCATCGGGTCGAATGAAGGGCTGCCGCGTCTTTGCCGGCTGCTACCCACACGCTTGAGCATTATCACATCCACTCTGTCGTTCAACGCGAACACAGCAAGGAACACGCCTATCTACTAGGCATCCCAGGTTTACCTTCACACACCATGTCAGTTAAAGGGCTGTCACGATATTGTCAGATGCTACCCACGTGCATGAGCAGTATCACATCCACTCTGACCTTCCACGCAAACACAGCAAGTCACATGCCTTTCTACTAGGCATCCCAGATTTACTCTCACACACATCGTCAGTTGAAGTGCTGGCCCGAACTTGTCGTCTGCTACCCACGCGCATGAGCAGCATCACATCCACTCTGTCGTTCCACGCGAACACAGCAAGGTACTCGCCTACCTACTATGCATACCAGCCACTTTTCTTCACACACCACGGTCGGTTGAAGGGCTAGTGCGACCTCGCCAGCTGCTACCCACGCGCATGTGCAGTAAAAACATCCACTCGGGCCATCCACGCTTACACAGCAAGCCACACGCCTATCTACTAGGCATCCCAGACACTTATCCTCACACACCACGTCGGTTGAATGGCTAGCTCGACCTTGCCGGCTGCTACCAACACGCATGAGCAGTATCGCATTCACTCTGTCCTTCCACGTGAACACACTAAGATACACGCCTATCTAGTAGGTATCCCAGCCCCTTACCGTCACACACCACGACGGTTGAAGGGTTAGCGTGACCTTGCCGGATGATATGCATGTGCATGAGCAGTATCAAAACCACTCTGTCCTTCTATGCGAACACAGCAAGCCAACAATCTATCTACTAGGCTAGCTAGCCTCTTACCCTCACACACCACGTCTGTTGAAGGGTTAGCGCGACCTTGCCGGATGCTTTCCAAGAGCATGAGCAGTATCACATTCACTCTGATCTTCCATGCGAACACAGCAAGGCACACGCTTATCTGCTAGGCATCTCAGCTACTTACCCGCACAAACCACGTCGGTTGAAGGGCTATCGCGACCTTGCTGGCTACTTCCCACACGCATGAGCTGTATCATGTCCACTCTGTCCTTTGACACAAACACAGAAAGCCACACGCATATCTACTAAGCATCCCAGATATTTCCTATCACACAGCATGTCGGTTGAAGGGATAGCGCGAACTTACCGGCTGCTACCAACACGCATGAGCAGTATTACATCAACTCTGTCCTTACACACGAACACAGAGTTCTATATGCCTATTTACTAGGCATCCCAAACACTTACCCTCACATACAACGTCGGTCGAAGGACTAGCGCGACCTTGCCGGCTGCTACCTACGCGCATAAGCAGTATCACATCCCGTCTGTCCATCCACGCGAATACACTAAACCACACGCCTATCTACTAGGCATTTCTGCCACTTACCCTCACTCACTGCGTTGGTTGAAGGGCTGGAACGACCTTGCAGTCTGCTACCCATGCTTATGAGCAGTATAACATGCACTCTGTCCTTACACGCGAACACAGCAAGGCTCACGCCTATC